>JAHZNC010001392.1:0-81612 GCA_027744095.1 Zhuqinia jingwanae
GTCATTAACAGGTACTAATTACGATGCGCAGGAAAGTGCAACAAATATTTAGCACCTGTGTTGTAGTATATGCATTTTTTTATTACATTCTGCTGATGTATTGCCCTGCTTTTTATATTTTCTTTAATTTGTATATTTAAATCTGTAATTGCATCTTTAACTTTGCATAAAATCAAGATAGAAAAAGGAGACGCTTTCCTTTTTTCAAAAAAGATTTAGCAACATGGAAGGAAAGTAAATATTTACCATCATATCCTATTCACACATGCAAACAAAATTAAAATAATCATATCAGCGAATCGATCATCATAAAATTGAATGTTATTTATTTTATTAGAATCATTCAGCGGAAGCTGTAAATAAAAAAATAAGATGCCCTTCGTAAAATATCTTTTTTTAACATCTTTAGAAGAAAATAAACATGAAACATCATTCTCATCGTCGTCGTCATCACCATCACCACCACATGATCATCATGATTTATCCACATCGACATTCACCTCACGAGTTAGTCGTCTTCCTCTCTCTCTCTAACTCTCTGTCTCTCCGCTTGCCTGACTTATTGGCTTACTCCCTCACTTATTTTTATTACATTACAAGACAAGCTTAATGCAAAAGCCACCATCATATATTTATGAAGTTGTACAATGTTCTTATAAAAGTGTGTATTTTTTATTTTTATACGGCATAAAGGAGCAAAAGGCCAATTCCCATGACCAACATCCAGTTTCCTGCTGAATTACACGTTCAAACAAATCCAACTTGCACTGCTCCCATCTACTATAATCTATGTACAGCCAGAGAGAGAGAGGCAAAACGCAACTGCACTGAATCATCGCAGTAAACGCAATGCAGTAGTATTTGAAGTTTTATAATGCTAATGCAGTCAAGTCCAAGTAGTCAAGTCAAAAGATGAAAGAGGAACATCATGAATCATAACAACTCATAGTCAGAATTAAAAAAGAGTCCTTCATTTATTGCATGGTTTAATGTATACCTTGCTTGCATATAGAAATACAAGCTTGCACAAAAATAGACAGACAATAATATTATTAAAAAGACACAGACCTACTTACTTACATTGCATTTATTTCTGGGTACTCACACAATAAAATGTATGCAGTTTGAACAAAGAGCTTTTTTAGTATCATTTTACAAACAGGTACGTGTGTGTACGTCTACTATCAATATCAACATTGGCCTTATTTCTTCTAAAAAAAAGTGTATATAATCCTAAAAAAGAACTCACATTTTTTCATGCAAATATCAAATATTTGTAGCTTTGTACATTTGCATTCATACATATTACATATACGTATGCGTATGTAGTATCTGGCTTGAGTGTCATGTCCTTGATAATAAAAAGAAAGAATAGATTAAATGTGAATTCATTTTTGCACTTCCGCTTTCAATAAAAAAAACATACAAATCTTAAGCACACTTTTGGTACATCTTATTTTACTTTCTTAAAACAGGAAAAAACTCGCATATTTTATACTTAAAAGAAGCCGCACGTACTCAAGTCTGCAACCTATCAAGTGCATGTCAATATATGTATTGTATGAATGAAGGGTATCATGTATCGTTGCAAAATAGTACTTGTGGACGACGGACGGACGTATTAACAGGATAAACTGATGAAGAAACAGACAACAAAAATTAAAAAACGTGGTGCTCAGTGGAGCCTATCAAAGAAGGGCGAAGCCGATATAACAAAAAAAACTTGAAACTTTTGCCTCTTGTTGTAAGTAATTTATATGTATCTTTGCGGCTATTATTATTGCATTTTGTATTGATACTTTATTCCGTATTTCCTTTCTTACTTCTTAATCCAAACGAGCCAAAGCAAAACCAGCAATTACAGAAATAAATAAAATTATCGCGTTTAACCACAAAACATAAACATACAACAAGTGCCTACTACTATTTATACAAACTTCCACTTTACAAGTTATGTTATCTAAATTGTCAATAGAGCCAACACATAAAATGTTCTATCTGCACTTTGGCACCTACGTATACATGCCAGATATAATGTTGTTTCTCTAAATGCACACTATACACCCACGATAACATACCTAATTGCAATGGCCGTAAAATTGTGTGTGAAGTAAAAAAGAAGCCTTTGTGAATGTCATTGTCATAAATCCCATAATCATCCCAAGATCATCAACAATGATAAAAATGGGTGTCCGCGTTTTTACACACAGTACAGTGCATATAATTAATGTTATGATATGATGTTTTGATGTGTGTATGCTTTATAGACAGCAAAGTAGACTTTTTTCTGATTAACAATAATTATTATAACCTATGATGGTACAATATGGGTATGTGTCGATATATCTACGATAAATAAAAATTAGATAATGATTGGAAGTTTTAAACAGGCCAAAGAAGTTAAAAGCATAAGAGGAGCAGCATGTTGCTGTTGTTGTTGATGATGATGCTGATAGCAAATGATGATGAGCATCCTTTATAGTTTTTTTTTTTCTTCTTCGTTATCTTCTTATCACGTATGAAATATTGTTCATGATCAGGGTAATCAACACCACCCATTTTTTACAATTCATTTAGATACACATAAAGTAATTCCTTTTATTGTTTTTTATACATTTTTTTTAAAGATAGAGCGAGAAAAATTAAGAGAGAGGTATGCATAATTATATCATGTAGACTCATTCGTATTATTAGAATTGCATGTTCATTGCCCGTGAGGTGTATACAGAACAGTAATATTTATTACCTATTGTTGTAGAATGAGTTGAAAAATAAATTTTTGGTAGTTTTGTCGAATTGATTAGTTTTTTTTTTTGAAAGAGTAGAAAAAAAGTTCGTGCGTTGTTAGGATGCACGTATCGGCTCGGCTATCGGCTATATACTTGAACTGACCACACTTGACTGATTAGTAGTTAAAATGGAGTAATAATGAGTGGTTTGGTAATGAGATGATGTGGGTTAAATGATGACGAGGATGAAGATGCATCATTACTTGTTCGATTACATTACTACTACTTGGTTTGAGCTGATGAACCTCCATCATCTTATTTTTATCTCAGCCCAATAAATTATTTTTGTAATGATGCAGGATGGATGATTCTAAATAAAAATGATGAGCGATAGAGCCTTGATGCCTTGTTGGGATAAATAGAACGCGATGCAGTTTCGTCTAAAGGATCAATATAGATGCATTGGCATTACCCAACCAACCACAAACTTTACCATAAATTATCCACTATATCATGTCCTAGTATAATACGTTGAATGTATAAAAATGCAGTAGTAATGATATTAAACCTGCTTACAAATTAAAAATGAAAGATAAGATAATAATGAAACAATTAAATTCGTTTAAAAATAATAATTTGGTCGTGGACGTTGTTATGCCTGATGTTGATGTTGTCGGCAGGTCGTGGATAATTTGCCAACAAATTTGAGAAGAAGAAAAAAAATAGAATGTGAACAATGAAATGTTATTAAGAAAAAGGTAAATTACTTCATAAAAAAGATAATTCACAACGTAGTTTGTGCTGCTTAATCTAGCATGATGACATAATATACAAGCCAGTATACCTATATTGTTTTATGTGTGTGTAACAAGTAACAATATACCTGCATCCACACAATATTCTTATGGACATATTTTCAAAATAAAAAATATTTTTTGATGTGAAGGTTTGTCTTCTTCTTGATTTACGCGAGTTTGCAGTTGGTCGACTGAGATGATACAATGAAGAAGAAAAATTATTGTTATGAAAAAAATCTCAGTGCAATCACCTATATTTACCCTTTACATGCCTTTCAGTTTTGGAAAATACACAATCCTGAGAACCTCCATGTGTGTGATCGAGTGAGCAAGAGAGGCAGAGCCAAAAGAAAATAGTTTACTACCTTTTTTTGAAGAGCTACCAGAAGAGACATTATTAGAAAGGATTTTTTTTGTATTGTTCTGCTGTGTATAGGTCAATGTGTCTCTGGCCATCATTGATCGTTTTTAGTAGTTGTTACACACTGCTGACTGCTGCTGGTTTCGTAATTGAGATAAAAAATATATGAAATGATATGATGAATTATATGACATTTTTTAAATATTTCAACTCACGACAATAATGTAAAAAAAAATTGAAAGACAAGCATATAAACATGTAATCATAATAGCATAATAATCACTAAATGTACAATTTTGTCATTACAAACACATTCAAGCTACCTGTTCAACCTTTACCAATAATGTAGCAATTCAAGCTGCCTATTTTTGGAGTGATTTGAAAGAAAAAAATGGAAAAGTTGTTTGCACGTATATTGTTATTATTATTATATTTTTGCCAAAAGTATCATTTTTGCTGCTGTATTGTTCAAAGTGTGAATCTGCCCACTCCATTTTGTAGATTTTGTCTTTTCTTGCGTTGAGAGCATTTTACAATGAATAAGCTTTATGGGATCGTCTATACTAATTATTTACAAGCCATGTTGACTGATTATTATAATGATGACGATGATGATGGAGAAAAATCAAGACCCAGATCAACACCATAACAAATCTCTCGTGAATAAATGGACACATGCATGTGTATGCAGCCCCTTGTCCGTGCTGTTCAAAGCATTGTTGTAAAAATTGTAATATCTCTATTTACCTACAGTAATCCGCAGGACAATGGGCGCACGACGTGATTCTGTAGTAGTGTATGCTTTTGTGTGCACAAATACAATGACGGAGCAAAGTGGTTACATATTATGTACATGTGACAATGACAATCAATTTATTTTGGAGGCAGAGCGCAAGTTATATATGATGATTATACACATAATGTATAGCAATCTATTTATTATGTTGATCATACCCCTTTTTCATGCATACTTATTTTTAAAGCAGTGTGTGGGCACTTCATTTATGAATTTTCAATGCGTACACACTCCACTTGATTTTGATTATAATGAGACACACACATGTGCTTAAAATATGCATGCATTAATTTTTCAATTGAACAATTTGTTACACTGCGACCCTGAGCTCATCCGTCATCATCGGAAAAAACAGGCTTACTAAATAGTAGAGCCATTGCCACCCAATGTCGATACACATGACATATAGTGATAGTAGAAGAAGAGAACACTGATATTTTATTATTATTATTATTATTTGCAATTCTCCTCTCGTAACATCCACTTTATTTCTGTAGTTAAAAAAGGAGAATGTGACATTATGTAATTTGACACCATATGCACACAAAACTAGGATAAGAATTATGTAGCATGAAATGCAATGTAAAATGCACTGCAATAAAGAATAATAATGCAAATCCTATGTATTGATATCCTTGTCATGTGCAGTGTAGCAATATCAATTTTAATATTTTAATAATCAAGCATGTAACCTTTTATTGTGCAGATATTATTATTGGAACGAAAATAAAAGTATACAAAATGGCAAAAGCATTTTCATAAGAATACGTATTTATATAATAATATTTTTCCAAGAAATAAAATTTATGTCCTTGTCTAAAAAAAATTATGATTATGCTTATTTTGGGAAAAAAAATATTATCAACATTATTATTTATTGCTCACTTGACAAATTAATTTACATTACAATGGAAAAGATGAACGAAACAGGAATCCTCATCATCGTCACCACCACACATGTGCCAATAAAATCATCAAATAATACATATGATCCCTTTTTATTGGCATGCGTAGGGAGAACACAGATAAAAACATGTACATACAGGCACGCATTTGTTATTGGAAAAGTCTAAATGAAAATAATATTGGAAGAGATGGAGTGTCACAGGGAATTGATGTCAATGACTAAAAATGTATAGGCAGAGGAGACGACAGTGACAAAATATGACGACGACAGATATGCAGGGACCCATGGAATATAATAAAATACACAGTGAAGCTATAAAGACGCACAGCAGGTGGTAGCCACATAAAAACAGCTTTATAAAGAGACAAACATTCATACCTACATAATGTGACGATAAAAAAGTACAAAACTTACGACTAACAACTCTATAGTTGGCTATACACACAGGTGTGTTTATGAATGAAATTATTTTTGACTTTAATCATTTTTTTTTTCACTTCAATAATTTCATTACTACGTTTCATTGGTAAATTATATTGAGGATTGGGAAATTGGAGGCCCCCTAATGCTTGATTTGCCAGAGTGAGGTTAAAATGTTAATGGATAAATTCAGTAAAAAAAATGGACAAACGACTTGAATTTGAATTGTAAATATGATATTTTGGTATAATCTTTAACAATGATTAGCGTCAATATTTTCTTAAAGATGTAGTAGATGGGAAGAGAGAGAGCAAGGGGTTCGGTATTTATGTGAGTATACCAAGTTGTTATATGGTTTGGGATTTCTTTTCAATACAATAAGGCGTAGTTAAATTTGATATGGTCATGCGGTCAGGGACGCAAGCCATTAATTAGCTCATTCATTGAAAATATATTTTTTGTCATTTTTTTACGTTTAAATTCCTCTATAAAAGTAACATGCCACGTTGCACTAATTTGACAAACAACAAACTGATGTCTGATGACTGATGACGAAATTCTCCCGAACTTGTCAAATGATGTGCCGGCGTAGCTTGACGTGTGTTTATATGGATTACCCTATTAAATTTTCATGTACCATTACCTATTCATTCATCAAATAAAATTAATCAATATACATAATAGCTAGTTATACTACAAGTACATAAAAACACCTCAAACTGGGGTGATTCTGAATATAGCCAATAGCACATTTCAGATGGGAACCATAAATTCTTTAAAAAATTTAAATTTATTACAGTACATCATAAAAAAATCACACTTTCAATTATGATTATAATAATTATCGCTCTCACTTCGTATCATCCTCCCACTTTCTTGTTAACAAAGTAATATGAGTCTATATATTTACGTGCCTTATTGTACCTACATACCTTCCTATATAGTAATTATTCGAGCAAGCACAATACAAAAAAACTCAAACAAAATTTCCCTTTCTCCACGTACTTGATGTTAAAATATACACACAATTAAGTGAAATGAACACCACCTATCTCACCTTTTACATTTCATTGCAACAACAAAAACTCAGGAGCTATGTATATAGCAAGCACATACTCGTTAAAAACCAACATTACTGTTTTATGTTAATTATGGGAATAGACTTGCTGTACGTGCTACTATTGACTATAGGTATTAGGGATTCTTGTCGTCGTCAGTGTCAATCTTTTCCTTTCCGAGAGGCAAAGAAAATATTTGTCAAAAAAGCAAATAAATATTAATGAACCTTGTTTTCTTATACATATTTTAGCTATTATTATTACTACTACCATCACAGTATACTTTTGTCTTTGCTACAATGTATATATAATGTTGATGGGCTCGTAATTTAAGAATATGCTATTAAGTATGTTGATTTTATGCATGCAAACAGCAATTAGCAAGTGTACTTTATCCCAGCAACCTCACATATATGTATGTACATGGGTATATATAACATTATCATCATCCCATATCCATCTGCCACCTCCTTGGCTTGACTTGACAGCAAAACTTACTCTGAAGACTACACTAACTACTAAACTGATTGACATATACGCGTATTATTTGCTATGCGTATTTTCTTTGGCATTGCCACTACTTATTTAGCACTTTTATGCCAAATAAATACAGAGCCACTATATATGTATACTATCATTATTACCGCTAATGCTATTTACACTTGTTAAGTAAGAGTTGAGGGCAATTTTCTGCACGACATGCGGACACATTTTTTATCATCCAAATAGATACTCTGACAATACTCTGCAATACCAATAATGCCTACAATCCTTACTACAATGCAACGTGTTTTTTGGATGCCAGTCAACATCACAACAGCATCATCAGCTACAAACAGACACCTGTTCCCTTTCCCAGTACTAAATAAATTGGCACTGACGATATTCCCTATTTTGTACCAAATTGTGCACAAAAAGTTGCATACAGTCACAAGCTTAAAGGCTACTAGTATTATAGTATTACTTTTGCGCATTCGAGTGTATAACTAAACGGGAGGAAACGAAGGTCATAATAACTTTAATTGCTCCAATTAATTGGTTAAGTATGCTACAAATCAAATGCGTAAAGAGGATTAAAACATGCAATCAAATCGACGTGACGTATCTTTTGTGATACACAGCAGCTGGAAGTGCTGAAGATCCTTGTATCTGATTCCGAGAATGCCGATGATGCTATACACTTTTTACCCTGCCGGTCACACAATCCAATCTTTTTGCAAGGGAATCTATTTCTGTATCAATATACTTTCCTTTTAAACTGTCAAATGTCACCTGAAGGCAGGCGTACTCAAAATATTGATGCCGATGTTGATATGTAGTATGTATTTATGTACTTGGGTATGTGGGGTGATGCCTATGAATTATTTACAGACAAGCAGGTGATGACATATGACAAGTGTACACATGTATCTCCCTCTCTTTGGTAGATTTTTTTTGTTATCTCGGAAAGTTATTAAACACATACACCCCTTTTTTATTCGATTCCCATGTCGAAAATAGTAGTTTCCGCCTTCACGCTTCGAGCTGTAGCAGTATCCTGTACCACCACAACTACTCTGACTCAAACTGACTGGTTCCCTTCAAAATGCCAATAGGAGAAACGGAGTTTTCTACTACCAGCTACTTTGAATTCAAGAAGTGGCTCTGATCTGATACTGTCTGTTTGTCACACCGCCAGCATTGCCACCATTACTATATATAAATAGGTATATGGACTACCACCGCGACATACAGTCGTGATCTGATCGGTGGCAATGGCACTGTGGCACCATAAGATTTTTTTTCAGTTTTCATGACTGCGGGAATTTGGATAGAGGGGAATGAACACAATCGTGTAAACATAGACATGATCAAACGAAAGGGAGGCCCTTGAGGAATCAAAAACAGACAAAAAGCTATATCGTTAAGTGATGGCAAAAGGATCTCAACTGGTAAGTATGCTACTTGGTATACAATGCTATAGCATCTGTAACTTGTACTGTGTTGAGAAGGAGCGGTTGGCGAAGTTTATTTGAGTAGATAACCCAGCGGCGGCATCCTACAAACTTTTGCCTCTTCTACACAAACTCGTCCAACAAAAATTATATAATAATATTTTCTACTGCACTGGTGGTGTTAACGGTGGTGGGTCTCTCCACCTACCTACACACGCTGCGCTAAGATATCACTACTCACTCAGTATAATGTGTAGGCTATCAAGAACGTCATGTCAAAAACGTCAATTGTTCCACCATGCCACATTTTGTTCCTGACTGGTGACTGGTGATATGATGATGATGGTGGTGGCGGCGGCGGCGGCGCTAGCAGTGCTCGAAAGAAAGAAAGAGATGGACAGGGCTAAGGCTATGGCTTCATTTTACATCATACCCACATGGGGTGACATCCTCCACAAAAAATATATACTATAAAAGTGAATCTTTACAAGTTCAGTTCAAGTCAAATACGATACCGTAATCATAATCCCCACAGACTTGACTTGTTCGCGTATTTTAAATGACTTTTTTCTTCTGCTCTCTACTGAGCTACATTGTCCTGTATTTTACACTATGAGTTCATTTAAACTTGGGCCATTCCCCCTGTTACACTATTTCTCGAAAACGGTTAAATCCACTTTTGTATCTGCACTGCATTGACAATACATCACCTTTTGTTGAGGCGCAAGTAAGATATGACGAAGATGAGAAAAATTGTATCTTTTCCTTCCTTTTGTAGTTTTAAGAGAATAAAAAAATCTGTACACTTTTACGATTTCTTTTTACGGGGATTTTTGTAAAAGTCTGGTGTGCTGTAAAAGATATGTGCATGTGCCCAGTCACAAATCCGAGGTTTCAGTTTCAGAGACATTTCGGGATGAAGACGAGGCCAATAAGACAAGTAGGTAAAATTTGGCCTTGTATATTGCTGGAGTGAGTGCTACATCATTTCATCAAAATCCCAATATCCTTTGGTCCAAATAAAAGTACAATAAGACTTGAACAGAAAGGAAACACTAAAGCTTTTTTTCTTTTTCTTTTTCCTTCCTAGATTGAACTATGATTGTGTGAGCTCTTCTTTTCAGTTTGCACTCCCACGTACAAAAATAGTAAAAATGTACATAAGCATAGCACAGCATAATATTATTTCTATATATACCCACCTACATGGTGTACAGGAATCTATGTCGTTTCATAAAGTATATTGGATGAATAATAATTTTAAAACGAAGATTTTCTCTCAAAAAGTGAAATGTACTATTTGCAAGATGCTCTGATGTAGGAAGCGTAAATGTAGGAAGGAAAAAAGAAGTAGAAAAAAAATGTATTATCCAATTTTTTTCTCAGATCTGATTTTAGTCTAAAAACTTCTTTCTTCCTTGATTTGATCCTGATCTAATAGGATATAAGCAGGAAAAGGAAAGAAGGGCAATTTGGCTTGTGTCCCATATCGTCATTTCTCACTTTCAAACTCCAACAGAGATCTATGCATCTATGTAAGTATACAAACAAAAAAGAGATATGGATACTTTCGAAAATGTACATACATACGACGACCTATATATTAGGATTGATGTATGTAAAATATGTATTGGTTGCTTCATTTCGTTTGGATGGGAAGGAGCAGAATATGTGGATGAAAAATGATCCTTCCTCAACACTATCAACACTTGTAATTTGCTTGAGATTAGCACGTGTGGAAATGATCATCTTGGGCCCATTGGTTTCTATTTTGTTGTCCCTTATTGGTTGCTTGTTTACAGTAAGATAAAAATTTCACATTGAACCAATGTAATGCATCTTGATTCTTTTGCGGTCTTGGAAAGAAACGTTATATAAGGCAAAACATTACAAATGTCAGAGGCAATGAAACACTCAAATTTAATTCTTTGGTTTTTTACATACTACTTTCAACTTTGGTTTTGAATTTATATTTTTACGTTTTATGGAAATTTTTTAATATATAACTTAAAAGTCTGTTTATTTTTTAAAAAGTTTATTTGAAGATAAAAGTTTTGCACGTAGGTTCTAATCTTGTGACATGTTCAAGAACTAATTTGGGAGCTTAGACACACGAATATTATATTAATATATGTAATTTATACGAGGAAGATGTGTTCCTTGAGATACTGATTCTCATTATTAAAATTTGTTTTCATGTTCATCATTTTTTTTTACTTTATGCTTTGCTTGTACAATTTTTATTAGAGAAACAAAATATTATTTTATTTTTATATGCCTTTTCTGTGATCTTGTAGATGTCGGTAAATCTCATGGGACCCGTTTGTTGTTCTGTCTGATGATTTCAGTTCAGAGGACCCAGGAATAAGGCGTGGGGAACTGTGTCGTAGTCGTGAACCATAATAAAAATTCTACGTATAGGCATCACTATACATTTTCCCCGAATTTATATAAGGGGGTGTGTGGTGTGACAGCAACCTGAAATAAACTTTTCATCTCTCATCTCATTCTACTTTCCCAGTTTACGCACTTTAGTACGAATTTTCCACGAAGCCCAACCTAATAAGAGAAAACTAGTGCTTTCGTCACAGGTGATTTCTGCGTCAAAAGGACATATATTTACACAAAGGTGTATTATATACACATCATCGTACAAGACGAGGGAGTAGAAAGAGAGAGAGAGAGAGAGAGAGAGAGAGAGAGGAATGGTATGAGTATTATGAGTATACATTTATAATAATAATATTTTGCTGCTGCTATGCTGGAATAATCATCATTATCATCATCACCCTCCACGTCACTTTCATTCATATGAAGTGGATGCTACCACACTTATATTTATTTTAGAACCCAAGTACGACACAAAGAAAAACAAAAAAGGTGGACTGGAACTTTTTCTTATATTACCTGTATACATGCCATAATCATTGTTAGAGGAACTCTGGAGGAAAGATAAGGAAAAAAAAGAAAGCAAGGATGCAAAAAAACAGTACTACTACTGCTTAGTAAAAAGTGCTTCAACTTGTAATAACAATAATAATAATAAACATAATCATAACCCTTTCCCCCACTTTTTTGTACTTTTTCTTCTGACCTGGTGACTGCTCACGTATAACGGGAGAATGGAGTAGCAGAGATGAGAAAATTCCAGGGCACACACCGTCATAATAATGGTAATGAAATGAAATGTTTTTTTTTTGTTCCGTACATGGTTTCATTTTATTTAATCATGAAACAAGAACAAGAAAGAGAAAGTGAAAAGAATATAACGGATTCCAGGTGGGCACGACATGACATCATGGCACGGTTGGCTGTGCATTTTGCACTCCCGCATGTGGTGTATATGCGTGTGCTGCTGCGGGCTTTCACTTTTATTTCATAATATTTCCGCTGTAAAGAAAGGGCATGGAAGGTCAGATGGTTGTCTGTGACTATTGATATTTTTTCATTTTCTGATTGTAATGGAGGCTGTAATGTTATTATAACCAGTAGTAAAAGTCGAGAAAATTTTCTATCTTTGTTTTTGGGATAGTCTATGGAACCGATCACATTGATGTTGATTCGTAATACGATGATGACTCGGCAATATTTCTGTGAAAAATGCTGACATAACTTACGAGAAAATCAAATACACAAAAATATAGGTATGCGAGTACAATTTGTTTTTGTTTTTCACAGACTATATGTTTGTTTGTGCTGCGAGCTGAGCAAATTCTTTTAGTCTGTGAAAATTCACATTTTTCTAGCCCACCATTCATTCCAACTCTCGCCTCAAGTAAGAAATCCCAAACGAGCCATATTAGAAAATTAGTATGTCTGCCTCTATGTGTACATATTTTTTCTCTCTCTCGAATTTTGCATACGATGGAAATAGGGAAGAAAGAAAAAATCACGAAGGCATAGGAAAATTAGAACAGGGACTAAAGATGAAAGATTTTATAATCCCCAATTCATTTTCTTTTCTTCTGCGTTTCGCAAATTTCTTGTGAATTCCATCTCATTAGTGAAAAGAAACTTTCGATAGTATATTTCCACATTCGTTTTTTTTGTTGTTGCTCCGGAGCATTTATTGAGTGAATAGTCAGTAAATTCGTATTCAACGGTGTGTCTACTAACGGCATATACAAGCTTGTTTTATTACACAAAGCGAAGAAGGAACGAGAAATAAATCAAGTTCCTTCTTATAATCGCCCAACCGAATCCAAATGTGAGTGTAAGCTATTCATTTTAGATTGTGTGCCATGCCAAATGATGATGCTCAAGACTTTACTGCTACGACTTTTTTTAATATGTACATATGTATGTTATAATGGCAACTCGCGATGATGATGATGATGATCATCATCATCATCATCATCATCATCTGGATGGTTTCCTCATTTTCTCTTTGTTTGTTCTTTATATCGCCTATAGTCTTTGCAAGGCCATAAAACTTTTACTATTTTCCCCTATTTTTCACACAACTATTTCATGTTTTTTAATATTCATTCTGTCAATCGATCCATTTCCCTTCCATCACGCCAGCTTAACCGTTAATATTCAAATTGATGATGATGATTCAAGTCATTTTACACTCATTTCACATACATAATTTCAATCGCCATTTTCTATATCCGCGTATACCATCATCATCACCACTATTGACTATATATTAGCATATAAAAGTACTTTCCATATAAATAATATATAAAATATACCGTAACAGCGCGTGCTATATATCCTTGCAAGTTTACACTACAACTACAAGTATTATATGAATTGGATGGATGGACGATGATGATGATGACAAAACTTTTTTAAAGGTATTTGGGCCATTCTGTTTTTCCTAAATATTTTACAAACACTTGTTACAGTGAAACAAAAGAAGACAACAATAATTTACACTTAACCAAATAGGAAAAACGCGTATTCGAATTGGGGAAAAAGTCAGAATTGTCTTTGGTCTAAACTAAACTACTTCTCCTTTTATATATTAGACGATTGTTCCCCGTACCCTGTATGCTTTTATCCTTCGGCAAAGTCAAAAGCACAAAAAAATAGAAAAAATTTCTTTTTGCACATATAGCAAAATTGTACAGCATAGCATAATAAATGTATATACACACTCACCAAAAAATGCATATACTTTTCCATGTTATAATGAAGCATGCCTGAAAGTTCATTAAACACAGTAGTGTTAAATAAATGTGAATTTACACAGCACAGAGAATACCCTCGTGGTTTGTTTGTGTGTACGTTTTTATAATTTACTCACACAGCAGCAGCAAGCATGAGTCTAGTTTTGTATATAAAAAGGTTGCATATTATTATATGCCTATGTATTCCCCAATGAACAAAACCCAATTCAGGTTTTTAGCCTTTAAATAATATAAAAAACAACAAGTTCACTCGAAGCAGCAGTAACAACGAAGTGTATAGTAACCAAATAAGAATACCCAGGCCATCAAGAAAAAAAGTCAAGTGTTTTCTTTCTTAAACACCAGCTCAAGTCAAGAAAAAAGAGTTAAAAGGAGAGTGTGCAAGAGTCTACATGTCTACCACCACAATTTCAATGTGGACATGAATATATTGTAGCAAAATCCACAACACAAACTCGCAACCATATTATTAGGTATGCAATATATGTACATTATACATTTTGACTGAAAAAAAACTCACATAAGTATTTAGGGTATATAGTATACTTATGTTGCATTTCATGAAAATTTCTGTGTTGGTGTTGTTTTGTATACTCTCCGAGTCGTTTTCCCCTCAAGTTATGTATCAGCTTGCTAAGAACAAGTATCAAACTACGAGCAGCACACACCAACACCACAAAATTTTCTTGACGAATCCTCCTCAAAAATCACTTGCATGCATCATGCATCACACTTCTTTTTTTTTTGTTTTTTCTTCTGTATATTAGAAATCGAGAAGATGAGAAGTGGGAAAAGAGCGGTGTGTGTGTGTGTGTGTGTGTGACTATATTATATGTGCATGTCAGAGTACATATATGTGTGAGAATATAGTGTAAGCTCATTTTTGCGTGAACCC
The DNA here is from genome assembly GCA_027744095.1 of Zhuqinia jingwanae. Taxonomy (NCBI): domain Eukaryota; kingdom Metazoa; phylum Arthropoda; class Collembola; order Entomobryomorpha; family Paronellidae; genus Zhuqinia; species Zhuqinia jingwanae. The sequence continues at coordinate 15,036 of JAHZNC010001392.1, forward strand.
ACATCTCGTCTTTGTTATTGTCGTAGTCGTCTTTTTTTAGTAGCTCATGTTAAAAAAAAACTTTTATACAGACTTGTATTATCATAATCTTTGCATTGAGGATACTAGCACGGACATGTAAAAGATTGAAATTACATTAACATTATCACGTTTACTTTATTCACGGGACAGAGCACACATTATATTCCACTATCTACCTTATTACATCCGTCTATCTGGGTAATTCGGTGCTATCATTTCATGTAAACCAGCTACCAACAACAGCAGAAGAAGCAACATCATCATCATCCGTCCGAGCAGAAGAGGCATTATATTATTTTTTGCTGCATTTTTTTCTTCATAAAATGCATGCAAATTGAGAATAATAATGTGTGAGAATTGTTCTACATGCAGCACATTGGTATGCATGTATATAACCCTAAACACGACAACACATCACTGGTTTAAGTGGACTCTTCGTTCTTAAAGCAAATTTCAGCTGCTGCTACTACTGCTGATCTCTTTTGGCTTTTGAGGATGTGTGTGATGATGGTTAATGGTAAATCCCTGGTAAATATTATCATTATCATCATCATCAGCAGCAGCAGCAGCAGCAGCAGCAGCAATGCAACAACAACAACAACTTGTGGAGAACAATAAAAAGCGGTGCAGTAGTATATATGAGCCCATAAACTCTTGAGAAGAAGAAGTTAGTAGGCGCATATCATAAAGAAATATTTCACCCTTGTCATGTATCTTGTAGTTTTATATGTACGCTTAGTACTTGACGCTTGCTTGTTGCATGGCATGACGCTTCTTTATGTAAGTACACTTGTTTATGTTTGATGCGTACTTGCGAAATAACCATTTTTTTGTATTTTGGTAATCACAAGTATTATATTACATACATTGTCGGGCCGGGAAACCCGACTCTGATGTTTACATACCTACATGAAATGCACAGACATTTTTTTCTTAAATATTGATCTCCCACCACAAAAAATAAAACAAACCTTCTCACTTTTTTTCTTCTTTTAAAGAATTTATTAAGGACAGCTGGTTGTTCTGGTTCACTATATATTTTTTATAGGTTGATTTCCATTTAAAAAATTATGAGGATGACTGCATTTTTGAGATGATTGAAATATTATTGCACATTCATTTTATTTGGTTCCAATAAAGATAAAAAAGGGATCTCGCTTTCATAACACTTTTTTTTCATTCATGGTTTTAGTAATGCACATTAATTTTTTTGACAGAAAATTATTATTATAGACGATCTCTTGAAAAGGATCCTTTAATAAAACATGATTACCTTTTCATTCCTTTGTACCAATTGCTATTTGTTATCATCATTGTTATCGTCTCATCATCATCATGATTATCCCTGCCAGCCATTTTTACCATTAGACATTTTTTTTTAGAGAATTTGACAATGAGCATGACTGACCACCTCACTCACTCACAAAAGCAAAATATCAAACCACAGAGCAAAGCCACAATGTTCACGCATTATTACTCTACTCGTAAACCTAAATAATATCACATGGCTCAAAATGCGACTACTAAAAAAGAACACAAAAATGATGATCATGTTGATTATGATGATGATGACTAGCGAATCTATCACAACAGCACAATGTCGTCGTCCTGAATGAGTGTGAGTGTATGGTGCGTGCGTGCATAAACTATAAGGAATACTATCATAGATGCATAGGTATATATAAAAAGTCATATATTTACTTTTAACATGCTTGATCATCATATTATATCCACCTACTCTACTATTCCTCTTCTTGTGTACAATAATCATCTCACAAGCTTCTTCAACCAAAAAAAAACTGCATCAACAACAACAATAATAAAAGTATCAAAAAGGGAAAAGGGATGCATCATTTCGCTCTCTTTCTTCGTCATATTTATGTCTTCTGCTTGTCTTGTTACATTTTATTCTGTAACATCATAACAATTTAGCGTGAACGTACATTACATACACAATCATCGTGCAGGACAGTAATAATAAACTTGTCAAAGGGTTGCTCGGCACTGTATTATTATTATTATTATATTACTAAAATTGTTATTTTAGCTCTTGGTACTTTTTTCTTGGGCTGTCCACCATTCTATTTCAATATTTTTTTTTTTTAAAGTTTACCATTTTTATATTGCACATTGTACATGCATTGGAGCAGACAAGTGAATGGTCATCTTGTTTCAATTCTTATTATTATTTGTATGCTGGGGAGTGCTGATTAGAAAAATGATTATATCTAATATTAATAATAAGTAACCGCTGCTTGCGCCGTTGTCATTGTCATCATCGCCGTAGGCAGACGCATGTTTCAAGAAATTGGTATAGTACATGAATATGCAATATTATTATTACTATGTATTATTATTATTATTGTTATTATTATATATTAGTTCTTGTTGTTGATGATGTTACGAAGAAGATAACATAAATGCAAGCCATGTCGTGTCATAGTCTCATGATAGGATGATGATGATGATGTTATTTAGCTTTTCATATAAGTCATCATATAGGTAGGAGGTAGGTAGGTAGTCATATCAAATATATGTATTTAGTGTGTAGGAGTACTTCTTATCATCATTTCGATTGTGTATACAGAGTACAACAAACAGATACGAAACCACGAATAGACCGAGTATACGAACAAAGACATGCATGATCATCATATATATATATATATATATATAACAACTTGACACGAAATGCTTGGATTCACAATTTGCTACTACTACACTGCTATCTATTTGACAATATGACAGCCATCTAATATGTAGGTATTAGAAGACCAGGGCAAATGAAACTTTTCTTTTGTTATAAAAAATATAAATCAAATAAACCAAAAACGTGATGTAACACACAGCTTCTTTTTTTGTTCTTTTTTTTTGCAGGAAAGTAAGCCAAGTCGAAAAATGAGTAGAAAAAAAGTGTATTATGTTTAATGTGTAGGTATATCCGAATCCTTCGTATTTTCTTTAAAATGTGGATTTTGTGCACTTGTAGCAGTATGGCACAAAACACAGGACAAGACACAGAGACAAAGCAATTTTTTCCTGATGATGCTGCTGTTGTTGTTGTTCCCATTTATTTACAACTACTTTTTTTACGCGATAATCGAACATTCAGCGAAAAGTGCAGCAGCAGTGAAATAAAGATAAGAAAGAGTTAAAGATATACATACACATACAAGACGGGAAGAAGAATGCATTTGTAAATTTATTTTGTGTTCACATTGAGATTAGTAAAATATTGAACTGTCTGACATTGCTAGTGCTGTCGCACACATTATAATAATGTATATAGCCCGACATGCTAATGCATGGGTGATTTTAATTGAAACGTTACAGAAAAAGGAATGTCAATAATTTGCCAATGTACGTATATATATAAAAAAAAGCTAGAAGAAGATGGAAATTATTATGCAAAAAGTAACATTGTAAAAATAAAATAGCGAAAAAAATACAAGGATTTCCACTCACCTTTTTTTACACTTAATTAAAGTAGAGCATATTGGACTCTCAAGAAAGAAACAATAACATCAACAACAACAACGACAATAGCAGCAGTGCAGTGGGATGATATTGATGACGATGATGTTCTCTCTATCGTTTTCTTGTTTATTTGTGGTCTCCTTTTCAAAAGTTTTAGCTACTGGGATCCCATCACATTAAGATTTTATGGGTGTCGATAGAAAGGGTAGTAGGGGCGGTGGTAGTGGCGATGGTGTACGTACGTATGTATACGATTAGAGGATAATGAATACTCACGGCCAATGCCAGCAAAGCGACAAAAGTAATTATTGTTTGTGTGTATATTTTGTTTTGAATTTGATTTGATTGCAATGTGATAGAGTTTCATATAACTATTTGTGTAGGCAGCTGAATGTATCCGTCCTTTTCTATTATTGGCATCACAGTACTTTGCATAGCTGCCAATATATATTTGTATTGTGCCTTTATCAATAATAAAAAGCAATACCGTAACAGGAGTGTATTAAGTAACAGTGCCAATGTAACAAGTGAAGTAGGTATCAATATCAATACAATAATAACAATGTAGTCCTCATAATAATATTTTAGATCTGCCACTTGATTAATCTGTTTGGCTTGCACATATCATTAAGTACAATCAAATTTTTTGTCTCTCTCTCGTACCACCGAATGAAATCAACAAACCAAAAAAATGTACACGCACACAATAATCATATCATGCTGATATAATCCACTCCACGATATATATATTGTAAATCCACGGTCCACGTATAATTTGACAAATAATTGTACCACCAAAAAATATACCCAGTTCTATTGTGCCACACGTCAGCATATAGTATTCAATTTTTGTGTTTATGATGTAGGTAATAATAACAATACTTTTGGTAGTAATACACGATGAACACAGACGAAAATCCGATTTTCGTTGAACATTGATTTTGTTAATAACAGGAAAGTAATAAGAATTTGAGTTTCGGAAAGCAACAGGGGGAAAAAATCGGCTCTAGTTCGGTTTCTCCTTCTCTTTTTATATCCAGAAAAACCCGGTTTAGTGCAAGACAGGGTATTTTATCAAATAGATCGGATAATTTCCCAGCGACTCAACCGGAAAAAAATAATCCTTTGGGAATCGGTGCTACTGCTATTCATCCAACCACTAAATAAATCTGACGAAACCTCTTCTTTCCCAATAAATTAATTGGATATATGTTTTATGTATGACAATACGTAATTTATGACAAGGTATGGTAGTTACTCCTGAGCTGGTTAAAAGGATGGGTGGTGGTGGTTTTTGTGTGGTACCACTCACCGGAGAATAGGAATGGTTAATTAAACTGAGAATTTCATCAATTTCGCGATTATCATCATTGCTCACGATGGGCTTCTTTCCCACTTTTGCCAGCGATAGAGACAGATAGAGAGAGAGAGAGAGAGAGAGCGAAGAATAAAAAGAAGCCGGTAATATGATGGCGGTGGTGGTGAGTAGGTATAAGAAAAGCAAGTAATTTCTTGGTGAGAGCAAGTTTCTTCCAGCTTAGCACTACAGAGCACACACACACACACAATATCTACTTAATTATGAAACCGGTCGGGTCACTCAACTGAAAATGATGATGAAGAAAGATGGTGAAATGGAGCGTACACTGTACGTTTACTGCAGATATTGTATTATTATGACACGAGAAAATGTTTCCAAGAAAAACAGGAATATAAAAGTGGAGCACCTTTTTCTCAAGAGTCTCGTTCAACTAAAAAAAAAAACTCAGGCCAGCCGCCTGCTAAAGTAGTAGCTTAAAATGGAAATATAATTATCGAACGTGTCTAACAGTATGTATAACACACTGGTAATAAACAGAAAGGTTATTAGAAACGAAACAAACAATCCACACCAGGTGTCGTTATTATAACTCTTCTGCTGCTGATCCCTTTTCATTTATTCCAAGATGATGATTATGATGATGAATGGTAAAAATTCAAGTCAAGTGTGCTTGCGTGCAGTAATCACACACGTTTATCATATCACGTATAATCCTTTGCTTGGAAGAAGGGAGAGATGAAGAAGAGAAAAAAAACAATATTTGCACGGAGAAGATATAAAGAATTAAAAAGTCAAGCACATATAATATATAATATCTGGTTTAGTATCTTGGTATTTTTAATCAACAAAAATGTCATGTATGAGATGAGATATTATTATTTGAAGAAGAAGAAGAGTTCAATTCAAATCAGATCACTTATTCACCTCACAACAATAAGGTCATCTACACATATGTGTGTGCACACATACGTCTTTGGTGAGTTTCAGCATATAAAAAAGAAGAAGAGCAGCTCTCAGGAGGGCTGGACAAGAAATTTGCATATGAGATTATTATGCAGGCAAACCAAGGATGAATAATAGATGAATAGATCGCCTTTTTATAAAATGCGACTGGGGAGACTGCTGCTACTGCCACATTATCAATATCAATTGGGATTTATAGTTTTTATAGCCAGTGCTCGACTATATCATCTTCTTGAGTTTAAGCACCAATAATAATAGAACAACACATTAGGTAGCCGCACCACCATTACCATCGGATCAGAGCACCCCACCACATGCACATGAGTGAGATTAATCCAAAAGTAGGTAATTTATATGCATACTTTCATGCTCCTTATTTTCTTGCTCCTTCTTTCTGTGTGTGTATATCTCTCTCAATGTTCACAGCTAGTTTTTGAGTAACCCAATTAACTTTAATAACAACAAACAGTCTTATTGAATATTCAAAATGATCCAGTCAAGAAGATTGGAGAAGTTAGCGAAAAATATGTAATAAGCTGTTCCATTAAAATTGCTGCCGTTTCTGCCTGCTGCATGGTTATAGTTTTGCCTTGTTCGCTTTGAACAGAAAATGTTCGCGTGTACATGTGTACACACAAATATATACGACTCGACTACTGCTGCTCTTGCTCTCCTCTTGTTGACTTGAGCATTGAACCGTGTGTGTGTTTTTCTCCTCTTCTCCCAACAAACTTGCTTGCTGCCACCTCGACGGTTGTGCAAAGCTTACTGAGAGAAAAAAGCCGACTTGACAAGAACTTCACAACAACAGAGCAGCACCAAAACCATACCACTACCAGCAGCAGAACAGTCATAGTCACTCATCATCATCATCATCATCATCATCACCCAACTATCCAACCAAGCAAACCAACAACATCTCTTACAACAAGTTCGTCCTCTCCTCTTCTTCTCACAATCAGAATAGAATCAGCAGTCCCAACTCACACGATTTTATTCCATATGCCTCGCCTGGCTAGCCTTTACCATTTTGCCATATACTACAAAAGCACACGGTATTGCTACTACTGCTGCTGCTTTTGTGCTTCAGAATTGTTCCTCTATTTTTTTGCGCTTCAATATCCTCTCATCTGCTCACTCACTCCAACACCATCACCGTCGTCCTCATGTAGTCAAGTTATCGTCATTTTGCCCATATTGCCATTTGAGTTGAGTTTCAGTTGAGAGGTGCTATATGGTGAATGAGCCACAACATCAGCAGCAGTAGCAGCAGCAACATATAAGAATGCATGTCTTACTACAATACACAAAACACGTTCCTTCCTATATTTTTATGATGTCAAAGCCAACACGAAAACCACTGCCATTACCATTACCAAAAACCATCCTGACAAAAGGGGACTTTTTTCTCTGCTAATATTGCTTGCTGTTTCTTTGTAAAAATTTAGATGAACAAGACATTTCAGTAAAAAGAGAAAGAGAGAGGATTGCATTTTTTTTAACCTATATGCTTCCTTTTGCCTATTGTCCTTTAAAAACAATTTCATTTAAAAAAAGAAAGAAGAAAAGGTACACCCAACAATAAACGATGATCAGAGTTAAAGCAAAAGTCTAAAAAACCAAGACATTCAGCTGTGGGACAGATGCGAGCGGCCAGAATGGATATATTGCCATTTTGTCGACGATAAGGAAAGAGACAAGATGAGGCAATGCCAGAGAAGCAGTTACATATGTATACATACATATTATATACACACAATGAAGCTAAACCAGATTCATTTTCTTCTTTCTGTTCGTTCAGATTGATTCCATTGAAAGGAAAAAAAAGAACAATGCACTGATGTCGTGTACAACACTTGGAGAAATGAGATGGGATGAAATGAGAACAAGTTGGTGTCTTGAGTCAAGATGAGATGAGCAGCAGCATAAAAGGAGACAAAAGAGGAAAAAGAAAAAAAAGCAAAGTATTTCCTTGTTTTTTTTCTTGGTTGGCGGTGTTGATGGTGAAAAAAATACTATTGGATTTTTTTTATATGAAGAAAGTATAAATGAAGGACTTTCCCTCTATAAGTTCTTTGACAAGCCAAGTCATGACAGGAGATGATGGCGATCTCTGATCCCTATCTATTGTCTTTTCATCACTTGCAGCAAGAGAATGAGTTCCTGGTAAATACAAAAAAGTGCACAATATTTGTAAAGAAAGACAATATACTATACGTGATGTGGTCGACGGTTTTGCCACTGTCACTGTGTCATGCTTATTATGTTTACATCCTTTTGAATGGCGATCGTGATCTGATCACATAAAGGGTCTATCTGTGCATGGAACTATCTCTGAATGGAACTATCTGTGCATACAAACACATATATACACGTAGGATACATGTTACATACTATTGTGTATCTTTTGAAACTATGTCGTTCGTTCCGGGAAACCAGTTTTGTTTTCTATCTCGCCGCCTTTCCTTTTGTCGTTTTATTTCTTTACAAGGTAATAGTAATAAGATACTGCTTTCAGGATGGACGGATGGAAAATAAGGGCACCAGAAAAAAAAGTTTCCTTTGAGTGAGATAAATGAGAGGAACGATGATCATTTTTTTTGTCAAGAGTTAGTTGTGGCTGCTCCTTGAAGGAAAACAGAAAAATAAAGTTGGAGTACAAATTATATGTAGTAGTATGTACAACATACATATATGTACACAATATTATGACCGACCACCGGATATAGATAGATAGTAAAGCAATAGGGAAATACCTAAATGGAATAAAAGAAAGCACGAGAAAAATTTGCTTTTGAAAAAAAAAGAATGTGGTATCAGAGAGAGAAAAAAGAGAAAGGAGAACAAGAGATTGGCGATTATTGGTAGTTTAGTGACAAGTGATATCTCAAGGAAGAGCAAGAGAGCAAATAATGGATAGGAAAAAAGTTTTTTTTTCCCAATCTGATGGTGATGATCATTCATATGATGTACTATAGCTTATTGTACTAGTAATATACACACATATGAATATATTTTGCGACTATTACGAGTGTATATACAAATGTTCGTATTGTCTCCTACTTTCACCGCCACTGATGCTGATGATGCATGACATATAATCAGAGTTTGACTGGAAATTTTGGACCAGAAAAAAAACTTTCCTTCCAGTTGTGCATTATCAATATATGTACATTAATTTCTCCATTTTATGTTACATGTAGGGATCAAAGAAGTTTTTTGTAGATATACATGCTGAAACATAAGTATAGAGTGTGTGTCATGTGTGTACAGACTTGGCCGTGCATTTATAGGAAAAGGAAAGGGAACAGATCGAAAGTTAAAAAAATCATGCATTAAAAATAAAGTTTTGTAGAGCAGCAAGTAGTAAAAGAAGAGGTGGTGGAGATAGCGGTTAAAGTCGAGTGCTGTGTGGTAACATAGGAAGTGACGGAGGTGGAAGGATGAGGATTGAATAGAATTTACTCTGTGTAGAAAATAAACATGCTGTATTACTGTAGAGGAGAGTAGGGAGGATAAATATATATGTAAAATTAATAGACTTCAAGATCCAAATTGTAAAGTTGTATGCGTATTGCAAAATTCATACAACTCAAGTACACATTACGCGTCTATGTACTTTTTTGATGATGATGAGGGTGATCAAAATGAAAGTTTGCCTGTTCCCGTCATGGTGTTTAGACACACGTCACATCACATAACTGTGAAATGTCGTCAATATCAGTGGTCGTGTAGAGTGAGTACTCTAAAGTCAATCAAAGAAGAATCTTTCAGAAAAAAACCTTTTGCTTGTCAATTTTTTGCTTCTCTGTATCTTAGCTTATTGATCATTTGCACATTTACCTTTACGTGTCAGACAGTTCAGTGTATTCATAAAGCTGTATGCGTCAAATATATGATGATACTATCATGTTTGTGGATACTACAGCTAAGCTGGATGAAGAATAGAAATAGAAACAATAAAATGTACTTATGTTAGAGATTTCGCGACTTTATTTATAAATAATATTTTAAAATGTTGTGATGATAATGCAGTAGATTCTGCAAAACTTTTGGATGACGATTTAGGTTTTAATAATCTAGTATATAATATAACAGGGAGACAAGATGTAACAAATCTTTAGCCTTGTAGTTTGTAGTAACATTGTTAATTACTTATACTGATTAAAAAACCAACTAAAATCCAAGAAGTTCAAGCATGCGTAAAGCTCAAGGTTAAAGAAAATGTATTTCACAATTAATAGTTGTTGAAAATAGTTTGGAAAAATATATAATTCCAGAAGTAGGGGGTTTCCATATTATGATGTATACTAGGCTACTAGGTATACATATATGCACTTTTATAAAAGGGGAATGTTCTAATTTTCACCTGTATACTATCTAGTAATATCTACTAACTAATGCGAAACATTTGAACAAACGAGTTGCGTCAAAGAACAAAATACTTTCAAGGCTTCTTTCTGAGTACATGTCTACATTTAGACATCACACAGCATTTGTTCTGATTCTATCAGATCTACCGTTGAAAATGACAAACTCACAGCAGCAGGAGAAGAATGGAGAATAAAGTCTTTCTCACTGAACGAAATCGTAAAAAAATAAAAGTTGGATTCACTCATATTCGACTTTATACTGCTGCAGCAGTAGTGATACTATTAGCCATCCCTTTCCACTTTATAGTTTACTTGCTTTACTCTCTATCTCCTTCGTATGAATGCTTGTAAGAAAAGTGAAGACTTTTTTCCATCTACATCAAATTCTAATATTATACCTTTACCTCAAGAGATATAACATTGCTCTGTCTACAGAACATGCCCCATTCCGTGCATCTGGAGAAAGAGAACATACATTTTAATGCATATGTCGTCATTTGTCCTCCTCCTGTGTGCAAGGAAAAAAGTCCTCTCAAAAAGCTAGGTGAAGTATTGTGTGAGGTTGCTTTCAACTTCATTTCTTTCTCTATTTTTTTGACACATATGTACCGTAAAGTTGAAAGACACCTATTAGATTACTTTTGGTCAAGCAGATAGTATAGTTGTTAAAGAAAGTAACTTTCTTTTTTTTCTTATTTACTACATGAAAATTACATTTTTTGAGCAAGTAAGTCTAATACGAAATTCCAGTCATCTCTCTGTGATTATTCCTCTTTTCTCTCATTCCTTTCCACTTCCATCTGCTCGTGTTACATTTTTTTTTCAAAATCGAGGATGATGATAGTATATATCGTCATCTACATATCTTTCGTATTGTAGCATCACATGGCTTTCTTTCTATATATATTTTCCGGTCTCTTCTTACATTTTCATAGGAATTATTTGTCAATGCAGCTATCCTGCAAACATGCATAATATATATGCATGGCCTACATAAGTTTTGCTTCCGAGAAGTAAAGGTGTCATTACGAACAAAGAGTGAATAAAGCATAGGTACATACGTTTTCCCTATAGTTCCACACATGGATGTTGCGTAAAAGTTCCCAATCATCAGTAGTAGGAGAGAGCGAAAAAAAGCAGAAGAAAAAACAAGATGTGAGAAAATGTAACGTGATCAGTTTTCCAATTTAATGCAAATTGGTCAAACTCAAACTTGATACTTTCCTTTTGCACAGCCAACCCAAAAAGAATCTTTAAATATATATTTCTTTTGAGATAGCGAGAGCTACATTACATAAAGTAAATAGTATGATGATAGTTAGGTATAACATCATTCACAAAATGTAGGTATGTACATATGTACCTATATAACCCATGTTGTATATTGTAGTATCCGAGGACAAATATTCCATCTTTTAAAAGTCGAATAAAATTGTCACAAAAGAGCCATTCAGTTCAAAGGACAATTTTTTTCTGGTACAATAATAATACTAATGATCCTGAGTACTTGAAAATAACATTATATCAGCAGATAACAGACGCAGTTAGCAGTCAGGAACATACTTGAGCATTACATGATTTACAGCAAGATGCACACCTTCTCACTTCCTTTTTCTGAAAGTATCTACTCAAATGGAAAAAGTTTTGTCGTCTTTTATTTTTTATTCTTTGTACTTTTCTTAACTTCTGACTCTGTGACTCCATATCGTTGTTACATATTATAATATGTGGACGTGTGCGCTAAATGTTTTTTCTTGCTGTACTTTTTACATCATTATTGCTTCCATTCTCCCCTCAAAATTTATTGCAGCATGTATGCAAATTATGGTCGAAAAACGCTTTGAATGTTAACTACATCTTTTGCAATGTAGCCAACCTTATGTTGTCCAGTCAAAAGAGCTAATAGCTTTAATGGAGTTTGATCTGATTTCAACTGCTGGAAGATTAAAAACAAATCTGGCTGAATGGATGATGATAAAGAGATATGCTGTGATCATCATAATCATCATCTCGCAGTTATCGAGAATGGGACGACAAAAAGTAGAGCAGAGTAACCAACCCAAACGATATGTTACAATAAAAAATGCGTGAAAAATCCCAAAACCAATTCAAGATAAATGGATCTAGTTTTAGAACCATACTTGCGTGTGTGTTGCACTTTTGTATGAATTGATACGCAATTACGTGATGGGTAGGCCGGCATATTAGAAGAAAAAAAATTGTGATTATTTTTTGTTGGCCTGCCTATGACTGACACTGGCACTAAAACATTCTGTCTAGGTCTCAGCCAGCCTCAGTATTTGACTTTTATCTTCTTCAAACTCACACTCTTTCAATAGCATTTTAGGAAAATTGAAAGGAAGAAGTTGGTTCTCTGTTGGATTGAAAATAATTGATTGAGAAGCAATATATATATACACATAAATATATGTATACATTTATATGGACGTATGCAAAAAATATCTATAAAATTCTATATACGAGTGTCTATATATCTTCAAAGTGTAAATGGGAAGCTGCTTAAATAACAGTTTTCATGTCAAGAGAAGCGGATAAAAATACACACACGTATGTACATATCCACCAAACAAACAGCAGAAAAAAAGTACGAAACGACTATTATTTATTTGCAAAAGATGCCATCTGCTTTTCATGCCATTTTTATTCACAAAAAAAAAAGTTTTTTCTTTCTATTTTCTGAAAAAATAAGGTTGTATGTGTGTATATGTTGTGTGTATGTGTGTGTGCGAGTGAATTATACTGTGATCTACGACGACTTGGTAGCTTACCTACTGGGTTTGGATTGCTTCACCATCAGAAAAAAATTAATGTTTCGCATTGGCATTTTGGCACTTATTCTTTCTTCCCCTTCTTTACAAACATACTCACATTATTTTTATATTTATAGTTAACATTCACCTTATTTCTATAAAATCTACAACTTCAACTTTGTTATTTGCTCAGCGTGTGCTGCAGAGAGCACATATAGACTTCAAGTCGACTTGAATTGAATTCTGTACTAAGAAGGGAGTAGTGCAAAAGTGAGTCTCTCTGCTTCTGTCTGTTTTCTGTATTGCATCAGATCGTCTGACTCTCACAATTTCTTTTCAGTTTTCTTTCACAAAGACTTTTCAGCATTTTTATCACATTTCGTTGCAAACTGTATGAATAGTGAATGTGATTTACAACTTTGCGTGTCTTGCAAACACAAAAAAAATATTTCGGCACTTCGACAGAAGCTGTATGTTTGCTGTTAAAACCGTCAGTTTCAAAACTTTTCGATATTATCGTAAAGCAAAATGGCATAATAATAATAATAATTTTTAAAATGCTTATAGTTCTGTGCGCGGAAGAACTCGTTTAACGAAATGAGCTTTTAAAAGGTATAAAGAGGTAAGCTTTAAAATGTTGTTTTTACTAATGTAAAGTTTTTTCGACAAAAAGAAGAGACTGTCATAATCATTTCGTAATCACCTCATGCATATGCAAGGATAGATCGATAGATAAATCGCAAGAAAAGTAGAAATTAAATGATGGCAGTGCAAAAATTGCATTTTAACGAGAATTTCATCAGAGCTAGGGTGAGACGAAAGAGAATCACCCCAAACAAAGTTCTGTACGTTTTAGGATGTAATTAAGCAAAAATATTTTTTTAGCGTACTACGACGTCGACAGTTTTTACTAAGTATGAGAAAATATTACTCGAATCGGCAGGTACTATACTTAATCTGATGTCAATCATGTTATGTTTATGTGGTAAAATAAGTGAAATGCAACGACCAGTAAATACATCACAGTATTGCAATGCTAGTTACATAACTAATTGTATTTTCAATCTTATCTCATTAAAAGATGCAAAAAGTGATCTACTGACTGTGGTGTGAAAAATGACGTCTTTGTCTCTCTCGCAAACGTACATCAACATCACAATCAACCGAAATACATCTTCAAGCAAAGTTGAAAGTGTACGCAGTATTCATTAAAAGTTCCGTCCTTATAGGGTAACCACATCCTTTTTCAGTTTTTCTTTTTGGCAAAGGAAACTCTTGCAAAGTCAATCACCAATAAGTCGCTACATCTAAATTGCTTTTTTTCTTAATGCAAGGTTACAAGTCCAATTAGAAAATATGGCATAGGTATGTGTGTATAATGTGTAGTTACAATGACAGGTGCAGTCCATGTAACAGCAAAATATAGTAGTAACCTTTTACCTTGTTCATATCCTTCTTCCATTCACTCCAATTTACTTGAATATTATGCAACTTTGAGCATTTCAAAATGCGTTTTATCGTTTCTCCTCCTCTTCGTCCTCCCCAACCACCTCCTGCAGCTTTCATGAAAAATAAAAAGCATTGGAATGGTGACAGTAAGCATTCCATGCACGTACACTATCAATATCAATTTCAGCTTCTTCCACCACTACTATACCACCTTCACCTTATGTACTATTCCGTCGTTGCCTTCACGTTTCTCTTTATATTCCATGCACCAGCAGTGGTATAAACTTAAACGAGCTATTACCACAAGCAGACGAATAAAGTTAAGAAAAGTAGCACTAGGAGCAACACTAAAACCCACCACATGAGTACAAGTGGAACCATGCATGTGTCCTGGAAAAGCCCATTAAAGTCCGCTTGTGTGACAGCGACAACGACAAACGCCTTTTAAGTATTTTGTGCAGACATTCTTACAAGACGAGGACAATGATGCATATGCACCCCCTATTCCTCACTTATATCCCAATTCCATACTTTACTTGAATCCAACCCAGAAATAGCAGCACAGGTATCCAGAAATCCAATATGAATCTAATAATGGTGGATGCATGGGTAGTGTGGATGTACCTATACAGCAATGCAAGAAGTGACCAGACCACTGCCCTGCCGCAGCAGACCAAAAGAATAAGTGGAGAGAAAGTAATCAAAACAAACTGTAGAAACTTCAACCCAAGTGAAACCATTGGGGACTGTGGATATCATGAATTCGGGACACATGGTAAGTGTAAGGCATGGTTTGGTTTCAGGAATATAAAGTGACTTGACTATTGAAGGAGTCATGCTGCTGGTATAAAAAGTGAAAGTGGTCGGCATTTTAGTAGGCAGCAGTATAGCATAATGTCCATGTATAACAATAAGAGACAATTGAAAGTTTGTGAAATGAGAGTGATGCTGAATAAAAATTCCGTCGAGTTTTCACAAACTAGCATTGTTGGATGAATATATAGGAACTTCCGGATCTAGATCGACAGATTTTACCAAATTTTATCTTTCCCTCTTGAAGAGAAAAATATATTATACGCTTAGTATAACACAGCGTACAACTCCATTGTCATACATACATGACCCATCATTTCAATCCAACGTGTGTGCCCTGTAATAATCCCAACACTGTCCATTTAACATGATTTTAACACGGCTATTTGTCTGCTGTGTACTGTTGTGATACTACTGGAATCAGGCAGATGAAAATGACAGTAGCACACGAAATCCTTTAACAGCACCCCAGACCGGTAAAAGGGAAATTGCTCCTACTGTAAAAGGGAAAATGCATGAAGGCTATAAATTACACCTGACTTATCGTACACCACTGACCATGAGATCAGAATCACAACACGACACGTGTAATATGTGCAAATTAGAATGGATATTTTACGACTTTCCTTCTATTTGGAAGGTCTCTTTTCTGTTGGAGAAAATTAGAAAGAAAATGTGGATCTCACATAAAACCGGATAAAAAAGAATTATAAGCTATGTAGGAGGGAAGAGACGTACTAGGAAACTTTCTAATGATTAAATTGTTTGATATGTGTTCATCATGAGAAAGATTCATTCATTTACACCAAACCATTTATGCAGATTTTTTTTAAATGAAGCTTTATTTTTTAATTAGTCTAATGAAGAAATACAACGCATAGTTGAGCTCCGAAGTTGCCTTTAACTTTCCACATGCTAGGTTCTAGTGCGAAGTATCCTACATGCAAACAGACTGGCAGACGTATCACATACAAAGAAGCGACCTACGTTAACTTATGTGCGGCATGAAAGTATTTTTTATTTCAACCAAAATTGAGAATTTTTCTGCACTTCAGCTGCATAATATTGAATATTTATAAACCAAACCTGCGATTAATTCCACTTCCCACCCTCACATCTCCACACACAGGGTGGGCATTCGGGAAAATTGAAGTCACCATTAAATTTTACGCATTAAAAAGCGTAGGAGCTTAGTACAAATTTCCAGGAATTCTGTTGGGACATCCTAAATATATTCTCTTGGTGAGTACCACAGGGAATGCGCTACATTATAACATTATTTTTGTGTATTTTCAAGAACATATCAACCTGTCAATGCAAAATAACAAATTTGGCGTGGGAAAGAGACGAGTGCATTTAGTGATGCTTAAGAATACATGTTCACGTGTTTTACATGTAAATGTATATTACATTACCAATATAAACATAAATTATGCATAAATTAATGCTTTAATTTCATTTTATTCTTCATTGGGTCAATTTTTGGAGACACAACTCCCCAACCCATTATTCTAAATTATTTTAACCTAAGAATTAAGCAAATCAGCGGGTTGAATGTAATGTGCATAGCATGTAGAAAGTAGAAATCAATCAAAGCTACTTACCTGTGTTGAAAGGCTGCAGTAGTTTCAGTCTTTTTGGTTTATTGTATAATTTATTTGTTATTGCAGTATTTTAATTATGGATTTACTTAGATGAAGTTACATTTTTATTTAGTGAAAGTTGGGAGACTAGGAAAATGGTAACACTTCTTTAACTTCATGATCGTCACGTTAATTTTAGTGGTGCAGAAGTTTTGATAAACTTCACCACAAAAGAACCACATTGTTTAAGAGATTTTTTATTGCCACGTGCCATAATTTTGATGTTCGGAAGTAAAAAAAGGTGAACTTTTAATTTTGGAGGAGCATTTTATTGCTTGGAATAATTATTTATGGAAGAGTTGGTTTCTTTTAACTAAAAAAGTAAATACTACCACTCACATTGTAAATAATGACTGGGAATTTAGTAATAAAAATTTACATGTAATAAATAAAAGTTGAGCTTCTTTCGAGATTTGTGCATAATTCAAGGTTACAATTCTGCCAGAACATTTTATCTAGAACTCTATACTGTATATTTGTTTTGGTTTGGAGCATCAGTACACAGTTGGGTTACCTACAAAACAGAATTCATGTTTTCATTTTTTCCCTCACATCAACATTCCGTACTTTACCGAACGACTCCTCCACACACTGAAAACCAGCAGAGGTTCCAGTTGCAGTTTTTGGTTAAACACGTCCATTCTTTGTTGAGTTGAATGCAATGCAAACATGCATGCTTTACTTGACAATTTCTTTGTTTAAAAAATTGTCAATATAATAATAATGAACGATTCATGGAAAGTTAAACAATTTACAATTATTATTACAAAGCTCTTTCAATTTCTTTGACATTTAAAAACTTGATGTCATTTCGCGGAAAGCGACTGGTTTGCATAAAGTATGACTTCCATGACTCATTTTAAATGTACATCATCGATCAAAGGTCATAATGTGTGATGGGGCATTTTATGTCCTTTGTTATTATCAGAAAGTAGACAAAGAAATGTTCAGCGCCATTTTAAATGTCTTGTAAATACGCACGCAGTCCAAATAAAAATACAATAGTAAATACAATAGTAAAAAAACGTATTTGCCAAAAATTTCTCAAATAAAAACGTATTTTGTGAGTAACACAGTCGTTCGTTGTGTAGAATTATAGGTCATGCCATGATGTGTGAGGAATTAAGTGGCGATAATAATTCGTTTGCACTAGTTTTGTGTAAAATTCCGAACTAAACCGATAATGTGAAAAGACGATTAGGTGGATATAATACAAATAAACTGTAGATAAATTAATTAGTTTAAATCGCTGCAGCTAATTGTGATTTTGTGACTCGGCACGTTATTCTTTAGTGAGACAGCTTCCATATAGTAAGGCTTGCTCGGTTGCTTCCGTTCCAACAGATTTGACAATTTTTCATTTTGTTAATTAAATCTTCATAACTTGCGGAGATTTGATCGGTGACCGAAGAAATTTGAGAAGAATTTTTTTAGCCAAGAAATAGTTCGCCAAGTTGAGGAATAAACAAATTTGACATTAAAATTTGGAAGTATCGTTTCATAAAAATGGCCAACGCCAAACGCAACTCAGAACCCGGGGTAGATTTCGCTTGTTTTGGAGAATATAAATGTAAGCAGTGCAATAGGATTTGGGAAAGCTCGAAAGCCTGGAAGCACTTTGGTCAAAAATGCAAGCACTGCGATGTGAATGTGGACCCAACTGAACTAGAGGAATAGTTTCATTACATGTGATATAAATGTAAGCAGTGCAATAGGATTTGGGAAAGCTCGAAAGCCTGGAAGCACTTTGGTCAAAAATGCAAGCACTGCGATGTGAATGTGGACCCAACTGAACTAGAGGAATTGTTTCATTACATGTGCGAAACCTGTTATTGCTGTACGGAAGGACAATTAAAAGGTCACTGGACACATAAACTTTGCAAAGACGGGAGAAAATGTCGAACATGTGGAGAGATTGTGAAACCATTCTTAACCTATGCGGAATTCAAGGCTGCGCGACGGCTTTGGGTATGATGGGCCTAATCATATAAATACCGTAAAGAGTCACAAACAAAGCCTATGTGAAAAATGCATCCGTTCAGGACGTTATTGTGGTAATAGCGATAACAGCGGTATTGGTATTAAACCTGAACCAGGGCGTGAAATTGCGTACCCTCCGGTAAAGAGAAGTTCTCTTTACCGGAGGGTACGCAATTTCACGCGATTTCCAATTCCAATCCAATTTAGTGTTCTCTTAGAGAACACTTTCAACTAGAGATACGGATGTAGGAAAACACGGTGCATGGTGCCGCAGTACTCCGGTCAGGGATACATCAATTATAACAGCAACAACCCGTGCTGACAGGGTAACAACAACTACAACAACATCCAAACTTAGCTATCGACAAGTGGCTACCATTGGAGTTGGTCAGTCGACCAAGTTAAAACAATCACCTTCGTCGAGCTGGAACTTTAAATCTGATGTAAACTCAAAAGCCATCAATTGTCTACCTGGAAATGTCCCTAGCTCGTCAAGAACATCAAAGGAAGTTGTTTCCTCTCCAGCAGATGAGTTCAGCAGGAAAAAAGAAGAAAACGTCAGCGAGGATGAAAGCTATTATAGCTCCTATCGTAAATATGAATTTTCATCGTCTGCCTCTATCCAAGATTCAAAGTCAAAGTCTTGTACTGATGACGACATTCCAAGATACGGACCTTCAGAAAGAATTCACAATATGTATGAACCTGAACCTTTCGCTGCAACCTGCAACTATTTGTAAAACCGTAGCTTCCTCATTATGGGGTATGTTTTCTAAATATGTGGGAAAGTAGCGTGACACTCAGGGAAACTAATACAACTTTGAAGCACACCCGTTGTTTTGTGGCTCTATTTAATTATGAAAATCGTTTTTGTATCAATTAACTTGCCTGAAATAATACCTAAAATATAACTTTATTGACAGCATGATGATTTATTATGAAATGACTCGTAAAATGATTTGATTTGCCATGAATAAAGAAAGTAATAATAATAATGTGGTTTTCACACATTTCATTTTGTTCATAACACAGAATAGTAAATTAATATGACAGTGAACCTGCAATACAAACTTCGACACAATAACGTAAATATCACATACATACAATCCTCAAGTATACATACATATACGTATAAGCTAGGATAATTTATATCCCTATTAAAATTAGGCAAATAAAATTAGGTATTATTGGTTTTTAGTCTAGAGACATTGTGTTTTCATTCGTGTATTCCAACTTTTGCAGCTTTTACACTAATATTTCTATGTAGTATGTTGTTTTTATACAGTTGCTAGTTGCAGTTATATGCATCTAAAGCATGGCAAGTTAAAGTAGGAAGGTAAGTACACATTTTGAAGATAAAAAGAAATGTATTTGTCACGTTGTGGTTACATAATGCAGTATGAACATAACATTCAACATTACAACACTGTGTACCATTTCCATTTGGATTATTGAGGTGTGCATATGTTACGTAAATTTTTATCCGCTCATTCTCATTCTCACTATCTTACGGATTACTGACAGTATCACGATCACGATGCCTTTCGTAGAATTACCTAGAATGACTCATACCACAGTTGTATCAGTTGTGATATAATAATATGCCCAACTATAAAAGTTCTTGTACTATTCCTAAACTTACTTCTGACGTGTAAACACACACAAGTATAATAAGTCAATTTCAGCTCAACAGTTAAAATGGCTGTATCTGGAAGCCCCGATCCGATTGAATTAAAATTCAATCACGAGTTTCTGTCAAAATTGCTACTCGATAGTTACAGTTCATCAATGAAACTTGTTGATTTTGATTTAAGTAAAAGGAATCTTCCGGGGGAGAATTTTATGTCTGTGATTTACCAGTTAAAATTGAATGTAAACGAAAAGGAAAAAGACAAAGTTCTCTCCTTGATATTAAAATCTCTTCCAGTAAATCCAATTCTTCTCAGATCTGTTAGAGGAATGAAAGCGTTCGAAAAAGAAGTTGTCATGTTCCAACGTGCATTCCCAAACTTGTTGTCGGTTGACAAAGGATACACCTCACTTCCATCCTACGTTTCCTCATCTTTAGATGAGCAAACGGGGTATATTCTTATGGAAGACCTCACCGCAACGGGGTATAAAATGGCCAACCGCATTTCCGGTCTTGATTTGGAGCATGCACAAATGACCATTTCAGTAAGAACGTTTTGCACATGGTTATGGTTCTCCTGTGATGTACATTTCTCATCTTGCCCCTCAACATTACAATGTGGTTGAATAATTCTTTTCGATAGGAACTGGCCAAGTTTCATGCACTCTCATTCATCAAATATCACGGAAATGGGAAAGATATTCTAGAAAAGTATCCTGATCTTGCTGAAATGTTTTGGGTAGCACCTGACGTGGTGCCTGATGGATATCGCCACTTTGTCAATGACACTGTACGTGTTTTTAACAAATATCGCATTTCCTATTTTAGTAAATGATTTTTTTTCGTAATTGAGACTCTCTAAATTAAATTTCTTTTCATTTAGGCTGCAAAAATAATTCAAGTTTTGAAGGATGAAAACAAGGATGTTGTCATTCCACGTGTGGAGAGGCATTTTGGCAACGTTTTCGAGAGGTCCTATAAACAAACAGCAATTCCAGAAAAATTCCCCGCAGTAATAAATTTTGGTGATTGCTGGACAAACAACTGCATGTTTCAATATGATGATCAAGGGAAGCCCACCAGTATCAAGTTCCTAGATTTCCAACTTGCCCGAGTGACATCAAGATGCAGTGACTTGTCATATTTGCTATTCACAAGTGTAAATATGGCAGTGCTCAACGAAAACTTTGATAAATTACTGAGGACATATCATGAAACGTTCAACTCTTTTGTTAGCTCTCATGATAATGGGAAAGGAGCAAGTTTGTTGCAGTTCAACGGAGACGAGCTATCATGGGAGTACTTTAATATGGAATTTGAACAGTATAGAAGTTTTGGAACAACCTCGGCATTAATTTACACTCCACTGATGCTTGCCTCGTCAGATGCGGTCCCTGATTTTGATGGCTTGAAAAAAAATATGAGCAAGGATAGAAAGAATGACGCTAGCGATATTTGGAAATGTAAAGCGGTACGAGAGAAGCTGATTGCCCTCGCTTCAGGTCATTTGCCAATGTGCTTCAAGCCCGCTCAGGCACCATAATCAAGCGACTGCCAGCCAACATATTTTATTTTTTTAAGAGTGTATAATATGCATTTTTAAATTGTGCAGCTGCATTTGACTTCCTGGATTGTAAATTAAATACACTGTTTGTAAAACTGTTTGTAATTTATTTCAGTGCCTTACGGTTGCCCCTGTCTTGTCATGTCCACACCACAAGTACATTTTGCGTACGCATTCACAGTCCTTTTATGAGTGATTGAACACTAAAACAACGGTAACCACTAACGCATAGAAAATGATGTCATTATTATTATTTACCTATACATAATTCGAAGACCAAGTTGAACTAAGCTAATAAGAAGGCACGGCAAAGGCGACAAGGCAAAAGCTGAAAGCGTTATCCACAAAATTCGCTGTTTAGCCTCTGTTCATGGTACTGACTTTGACAGCAAAAAAATCTCATCGCGGTTGACGGTGATTCGACATACATTCTCGGATTTCTGTATGTATGCGTGATTGTAACAATCATTCTATATTACAATTGTATTGCCTTTGAACACTAAGAAAATTGCAGATTCACTCCTTCGAATATCTGTTTCAAATCAACCGACTAATTCATTTTACATGCTTGCAAATTCTTATGTTAACCAATATCGTGTACATTTACAGTTCATAGAGCGCAAGCTCCAATTTTATCGTTCAACCAGAACAAGTCATTGAGCCATAAGCATTTTATCTCTTGAAATGTCAAAAAATATGTTCAGTACCTCTTGACAATCCAATGTGTTAAGTTCATTCTTTAGTAAAAACTACTAGATAGGAGTTTTGAGTTTTTTTCCTATATCTCTAACGTATTCCATTTCAAAATGCGTAGTAAAATTCCAGCACTATTTTTCCCCATTTTAATAATGATCTCAATTGGTTTACTAAGTTTTATGGTGACACAAACCCATTGTGGCTACCTCAGAACCCACGGTAAGTTGTTTGAAATTAATTTGTGCGTCACCCCAAATTCATGTACAGAACTGTTGTACAGATTGGCTTCAAAAATGTTTTTCATTTAGCCAACGGTTATGGTCACGGAGCATACGGAAGCTCCTATGATTTTCATGCTGGTCGGAAAGGACGAGGTCACAGATATGGTGGAGGAATGACTGTGAATAGCGGTAAGTTAATACCTTTTTAAGGACCTTTCTTCATACTTAATGAAATAAACTTTATAATAATACAAAATTATGTAATTTGAATTCCAGGATAATCTTTTACACCTCGTGAAACAAGATTACTTCATTTTTTTTATTATAATTAATTTTGCTCGAAATAAAAATCGTAACATCTGAATATAATTAATAAAATTAAAACTATTATCATGAAGCCACGTTCGTTGATTTTTCCGCGATAGAACCTGAGTTATCATCGTTAATTTTTGTATTGCCATTGTTGGCTCCTCCAGAAGAAATAGTATCTCTTTCTCTCGCTTTTATTCTAACAGTCTTTGTTAAAATTTTGTGTCCTAAACAATCGAGTTCCTCCTCAAAGCATTTGCTTTTACAGCAAGGTCTACACAACTGATATTCACACTTTTGTCCTTGTGGATTAGAGCAGGAAATTGTCGAGCAAGGCACATGCACTATTCGCTTTGCGTCCCAATTTTTAAGTGGTTTTTTAGCCATTTTCTTTAACTTCTTCATTGAGTAATGCACGCCAGGCTCTAGTTTTGCTTGTAGGGACTCTGGTATTACCATTTTTCTTCTTTTCCCAGAGTCCTGCTCATCTGTTTGTTCCAAGTTTTCTGTACTGATAGTGGTATCTGATTCTGATTCTGAAAGCGGATGTTTCTTAGCGGGGCGCATATAAGGTTGACATAAATAGTGTGGATGGCTCAGGTGATGAACATCTGGTTTGTGAAGTTCAGGTTCCATCCAAACTTTCTCTCCAGTCCAGTAAGCTTCATATCTTTCTTTTAAGCTGAGTGTAGCTCGGCGTAAGTCTCCAAGTGTATTGGCTTTTGCTACCATTTTTCGCAGGTCAAAGTTTTCTGGCAATGAGAATCTATGAAATAAGAGAGAAATATTGAGAAATTGTCGCCGTTACATAAATTCAAAACACTTAGTAAGAAGAGAGACTTACTAATAATCATCATTCAAATTTAAATTATAATATAAAGCGATTACGATAAAAAGCTTCAGCAATGTACCTCAGTCATAACGAAAAGGAACTTACTTGCACAATTAAAGGCCTATCCTCTGGGCAAATGCAATTGAACAAATTTTCTGCTCTATATTTTACATCTTCAGTAAAAAGTCTGCTGTGAATCATTGGCGTGTAACAAAGGTCAGCTTTGTATCTGTGAAGTATAAAGATAACACAATCCCTAAAACCAGTGCCTTGTAAATCATTCTCCATGCACTTACGCTTGCGCCTTAAAAAATAAATCAACTCTTTTTGCCAAAAATGTCATTGTTAATCCATTTAGTACCTTCTTGACAACATCCTCCAAGCAAGTTCAGAGGCATCCACCATCGGAGCCACCACATATTTAGGACATTTTAAAGTGTTCTCCCACCAGTCCCTTATCTCAGGAGGGTACTTATCCCTAAACATCATGGGATCCATTTTTTTTGTTGCACAAACTGGGACAAAATATTTATTACAGAGATAAGATAAGCTACGTTGAAAGTATGAGATGTCAAAATTTCCTAAAACTTCCAATTCGTCCCTTGCGTAAACAAAACTTTGTATTAACGAAAGGTTCAAGACATTTGTGTATTATTGCCTGCTGTTATTGCTAACACACGTTCAGTAGATTAATTATTTAACGATCTAACGTAGAAGTGCGCAATTGACAGAATCTATCCACGTGTGTTACAAACACTGTTTTTACACAAGCTGGAATAATAATATTTTTCCAAAAAAAATATTGAGCTCCCCTACTTTGTCTCATGATGGCAATTGTTTTTATGGTTTGTTTCGAATATATATGTTGCTTCATGAACACATGATCTCAGGTATCTCCTTTACATTTTGCATCTGCTATATGGCGCAAATGCAAATGCACAATTTATACATGAAGAAAGTTGAAAGTAGAGTCAATGAACAGAAAATCATCTGTTTGACAGCCTTGGATCATGTGTTTAACTTTGTAAAATGAAGGTTATATAGCATATCATTTAAAATTGAAGTGTATTCAAATGTAAAAATAACGTATCCAGAATAGGAAATTTGTTATAGGAAGCAAATAACATGAGATAATAACAGTATTATATTTGGATAATGACGATTAGTGGGAGAAAATACTTTACGGCTGCTGCTAGTGCTGATGGTACGTCATTCGTTATTGTACAAAAAGTACACATATAAAGAATACCTATTAACTTTTGACTTTATATATGATTCATCAATATAGATAATAACTCAAAAGCACGTAAAAACTCATTCTATTTCCTGGGCAGGACAAAGAAAGAAAGGAATTCTTCCTTCAGGTAAAATGCCAAAAGTTAGCCACAGTTAAAAATGTAAACATATTTTTGTTACGGTTCATTACTTAAGACAATCTTAACACAAAACAGTGATTAGATATAATTACCCTTACCTCACCTGACTGGTGGCAGTGGCATGTGAAAGATGAGGGTGGGCGTGTAATTTGGAAATGGTCAAAGATTTTTTGTCCTTGATGGACAGGAATTTCCAAGATTGTATAAAAATTTGAACACATTTAGTTTGGCAACTTTTGGAATTGGGTTATGGATTGTTTGTCTGCCTTGGAAAGCGTGCTATCTGAAAAATGTCATTGACCTTTTGTTTGTGACACAAACTTCATAAAATACGAAGCAGAGCACTTTAAAGTTGATCACTGAATGAATAATAGTGAATGGAATTTTTTTCTTGCAGGGTGTGCTCTTGATAAGGAAGCATTCAGCTCTGTGACGTGTTCAATAAAGTATTAGAGAATGTCTGTTGTCTTTGTGGGAAAGGTGACATCAATTTAGGTCTTGATAAACAACTTAAGAGATTAGAAAGGATGGGAAGAAACTGGAAAGAAAAAATGCCGTTTTTCTTGAATTTCCCCACAAGCATTTGCTTGTTTGCTATTATCTCATTTTATGGACATTCTGTCGTTGGGAAAGGGGAGTCCAGAACGGTAAAACAATTGTTTTAAATCTTACAGAATATAGAAGAAGAAAAAATTGCAATAAAAAGAAAGTTTTCAAATGATTGCTTTTTTACTGTTTTTACCGTTACAGTTCAATATTCGAATAAATCCTGACTGTGAAACTGCAAATATAACTGAAGACTGTGACAAACAAACAAACCTGAGTCTTATTCATATCCAATCTGATGGACCAAGTGATTCGTTACATTTTGTATGGAGCTTCCTGGGAGCTCCAAGTCTCCTTTTAGCGCGTACTCCGCTTAAAAGTAATCTGTCTCTGGATTGGAGCGTTATTCTCACTGGAGGGTTTGGGGACAGTGCAATGAAATTTGATCCACCTCCATTTTACAAATTTGGATGGAGTTTAGTAAAGGTAATAATAAACACAACACAACACATATGTAAATTATTTGTACTTTTATTGGTATTTAATTTATATTGTTTGTCGTATTTTCTAGGTATGGATATACCATGATCAGAATGATACAGCAAGACTTGATCGGGCAGACGAAACATATGGATATGACACCAAGAACTTCCTATGGCATCGTGTGGAAAATGGCTCCATCTACAACTCGACAATGATTAACTTGCCGTTTGAAGCAAGATCTTACGACCATCACGAGGGCGAAGGATTCGGTACGAAACAAATGGGTCCAAATGGGTTTTTCAGGATAACAATTCGAATGAAGAATACTGAGGACTACAGTAGTGTTCTACCTTACATGATGTATAACGAGAACAACACTCAAGTGGACATTGCATTTAACGATGTCCAGCTAAATACTACAGCAGATGAATATCCTAAACATCCCCGAGTCGCCTTCAAGTATGTTTTGGTACAAGACAATGGGAATCAGGATCAATCTGATAAAAGAATGACATTAGATGTCAGAAAAACACTTGATGATGAACACAGCCCAGGTTAGTAAGAATTTTGAAGCAAATTTATTTTATTTATTTTATGTTGTATATTTCAAGAATTTTTCTGCTCCCAAATTAACATTTTAGTAAGTCAGTTTCACACTCCAGTGTTATATATGTACTTTTTGTGCCCCCAGGTGTGTTTCAAGTATATAAGATTAAAACACCTGTAAAGGAAACTGATCAAAGCTATTTGGAATGGAGGCCCATTTGCTACACTGCAAAAGTACGCGACGTTATTGATTCTGTTGATGTTGTTGCATATCCCCTTCAAAGTGCCTCAAGTATTCTTCACAATGACAATATTCAAGATTCTATTTTATGGTCTTATTTTGGACCAGAAATTAATAATGTAACATTGCAAGCCATGAATATCAGTTTTGGAACGCAAGGGGATGGTTTTTATAATAAAACTAAGCATATCTCTTGGTAAGTGTGCTGCTTGCATATTGTATTTCATTGGATATTGATGGTAAAGTATTTACATATTTTTCGCGTCGTTTTTCAGGACATATACGACGGGATATGGAACGCCGCCTCCAGATCGTGTTTCTCTATTAGTCATGCTTGTAGTTTCCATCGGCTTAGGAATTCCTGCACTGATCGTCGTATTTTCTGTGATTTACATGGGTTGTCGAGCCAAAAGACCAAGAGATGAATTACTCCTAGGACAATAATCTTGTAACTTATTATATCAAATCAAATACAAATATATATTATTCAAAGTAAAATGAAACCAAAGCATTGCAATATAAATATTAGGTGCATATGTATATCATTGTGCAGGCTGGTTACTTTACATGATCAAAGAACTTATGCAATCAATCGCCATTTATAATTTCTTTCTCAAATTAAATCGCATTTTTATGTTAAGATTTTTTTTTACATGTACAACTTCAATCTTTTATTATAAATAAAAAACCAATAAAAGTTCATACCGCTGATTAAAATGTTGTCTATCTTATAAATGGTAACATTATTATTTAGTTCGTATTTGTCATGTTTTCACTGTTATTCTGTATACAACCTTCATCATTATATTTAAAAATTCAATAAAAATTGTACAATTTGTTACAAAATTTTGGCTGTACTCGATTACCGGTTTGTTATTGCTCCCATTAATATCGGTAATAATGTTTCTTATTTTTTCAATCCCATCAAACGAAAGACAAAAGCTGCAATTTTTTCATACACAACAAACATGAGTGCTGACGTGAGCACAGTTTGTATAATTTTGGACTCCATTCCTTTGAATAAACCTTTCATTCCGTGTCGTTGTAAAATGGCCTGAATTATTTCAAAAAGATTAGCATCTTTGCGGAGACCTTCCATTTTGTGACCGTGCTACATAAAAATATGAAGACGAAAATTTTATTACAAACAATAAAGTGTAAACTTTTCTCAATAATTTTAAACATTTTTGAGATATCTTACGCGTAGTTTGGTTTGAACAATCTGGAGAGGATATGTCAACACAGTCGCTACAGTTTTTGAAACTGCTCCAACCAAAAAGTATATGAAGGCAGATATTTCCTTATCCCCATATCTGAGTTTTAGTCGTCGTTTTATAGACTCATAAGTCATGAACTGCAAAGCAGGATTAATGACTAGAAGGAGCGAGGGCAAGGTACCCGCCCACAAAGCTTGCAGTCCTTCGGTTTTCCAAATTTTTAACAATCCGTCTAAAAAATGGAAATTTCGCATTGATTTTCATATTGTTTTAAAACAAATTGTATTACATTTTACATTTATGTATCTTTCAAATCAAAATATTTACCTATTAACCCCTTGTAACGAATTTTGCGCTGGCTCTCAACGTTTGGTAGACCTTGCATCTTTATTCTGGTGTTAACAACCCAAAGGGGAGTGGTGGAAAGGACATTAATGATGCCAGCAACTGAACCAAGCAGCAGATCTCGCAAAGCTGAAGCAGCTGCCCTGCTAGCCATGTACGCTTTAAGTCCATGGAAAGAGTAGAAGTAGACAAAATTGGAAACGCACAAACTTTCCAAAACTGGAAGCAAGCCTCGGTAAAGAGTCCCGCTACAATAAAAAATATGATTAATATTTTATTCCTTTTCGGTTTGCAAACAAAACATGCATGTTAATTAGTACGCCAAACACTTACAATCCCTCCCGTTTGCTGAGTTCCATTAACATAACGAAAGTATTTTTTGCCTCTTGTTTGTCATCCACTGGAATGTAATTATATTTTGATTTTTACTAAACGAACGAATGACGTAATGAAATTTACTTTAATTAACAAGAATCTGCTTACATTGAAGACGAGCACGAACGGTGTCCAAAGGATAAAACACGGACATTGCTGTGACACTTCCCTAGAAAAATTCCCCCAAAATCAAATTATAATAATTTTTACTTTACAAAATTTAGAACTGTTGACAGTTATACAATTTACAGAGAATTACTTACCATTGATCCAGCCATTGCGTGGACTAACGTGTCATACGAAAAAACAGGACGTTTTGCCGACATTTTTGCAAATTTCTTCCACTTCTCTTTTCCAAAATTTTTACGAATACTTTCTAAGAAGGAATTATATGAGACTAATCACGTGAGACTCTCTGACTTTAAAATCAATTACTAGGTATTTACAATATTTGTACTTAACTACTTTTGTAAATTAGGATAGGTAAACATTAAGATCCTAGTAATAAGCCTGCCTTCACTAAAAGCTTGACTTTCATTGTCCAAACTTTGGACTCCAAAAAACAAACCAGGCCAATGTACGACCTACCTAAACGCCTAACATTTGTACAAATCCTAAAGGGCTTTTAAGTAAAATTATAAAATTTCGTAGGGGATTAAAATATGCATCGAAATATTAACAAAAGAGAGCACAGCCAGTTTTGTCAATAATGGTTGAGAATTATGGGAATATATGGGAAAGGGTGTTTTGTTTTTGTGCTTTTCCGGTGATAAGCAGCGCATGCATAGACAATGTATTGCAATGTGAGTGAACTGTGCATGTATTACTTGTATTACATGCATATCGCTTTGGCGAGCTGTCACAGTCACAAGTCAGAGCCACAGTATTTACAGCACACGTCAATACGAATACGACACAACATAGACGTGTGTGTAAGTAAACGTGGGAACGGCAGGCAGCAGGTGAAAATTAGAGTGAAAGCCAAAGCTATAAAAAATGAATTATGTTTGGTTTTTCCTTCGTGCATTGAATTGTTGATGCAATTTGCAACATGCAAATATATGATATTAATGGTAAATCATTAAAATGGCTGTTAAAATTTAAAATTAAATTTTTTATTTCACAAACTAGTGTAACGATATTATATTGTACAAAAAGAGTTGATATATACACATACGTACTGTTATTATTAAAGACCAGCTTTAGGCTCAGTTAAAAATTTGTTCACAATATCAGCAATCTTTTCTGATTCATTCAAATGAACAAAATGATCCCCATCAACTTCTAAATACTGGAAGGACGCACATTTCTCCTTGTAAATAGCCAAAGCTTTGTTGGAAATGGCTTTGCTTTCGAAATTAGGCGCTTGTGTCGCTTTAATGATAAGATTGTGACATTTAATATTGTTAAGCATGGCAAAACATTGCTCATGGCTTATTCTTTGGATTGAAGGAGTGCGAAGACGGATATCTCGAGAGAATGTCCATCGGTCCTCAGCAACTCTGCGACATCCTCTGACCTGAGTAAATAAGAAACAGTAACTTTTATAAATTACCATTCTTAGCTCATGGTATAATTTATTTCAGTTTAAAACAAACTACCATAAGGGTCTTCGCAGACTCTTCTTTCATGGTTCCCCCAACAGCAGACATTTGTCTTTGTAGCGCATCTTCATAAGAATAGGACGGAGGATCTGTTGATATCTTTGCTTCTGTTGCCAGAAATGTGTCGAGAGAGACTGCGATTTTTTCTGCAAAATCTTCATCTGTATCCGCTGTTATAGCTTTGATTAGATCAAGAAGTATCATTCTGTCTACCTATAAAATGTAATTGCCATGTAGGCATTGGCATGAAAGGCAAGCAAAATCAATCTCCACTCAAGAGTTTGCGATAAACTACTTCATATACAAGATAATTTTACCTGCGTTGGATACAAGGAAGCATAATAAGCACCAAGACCTGCTCCCATGCTATGACCCATCCATGAAAAGCGAGTCCATTTTAAATGGTTCACAATCCTCCTCAAGGATATAACGAAATCCTAAGGAACCAACAACAGGAACATTGTACATGTTGCAAATTGCAAGGGTTGTGTACACGTGAAGTATTAAATATTTGTATTGAGTAATGCACTCACAAAATAATGTGCTGGACCTCCAATTGGAACATGGGAGCTCCGCCCGTGACCCGGAAGATCTACTGCCACAATGTACAATGACTTTGAAAGTTTTGGTATCAATTTATCAAACGTACCTAGCCAAGACAGTCAAGAGGTAAAAAAAGTTTATGAGTTTAAAAAGAAATATATCTACAATGTAATCAACACAACAAAATATTTTAATATCTATAAATTTAATGCTTACCAGCGTTGTCCATCCACCCGTGCACAGCGAGTACTGGCTTACCCTCTTTACTCCCCCAAGTTTTGGCTAAAAATACAACAATTTTAAATTGACAAAATTGTACACAAATAAAAGTTTACACAGTTCATTAATGTTCACCTGAAATGTGGCCCCAAGGTACAGGTATCTTAATTTCAACTGGATCAACCATGCTTAACGATTCTTCCTTTGGAACGCTCATTGCTTTCAGACTCGAAATAGGCACCGCGCTGATAACCGCACAATCAGACGAAAAGTTTTGCTTCCGACTAATACTTGCCGAATTCACATTAAGTTCGTCTAAATGTTTACTGGCGTAGGAAAACATTCTTTCTCTAATTTTGAAATCAATGATACGAAATTGACGATAATTACGTGATGGCAGCACAATAGTAAACCAAGTTCTACCACAAGGCATTATTTCCCATTATTGTGGGTACTATATTGCTGCGAGGATTGAATCAAGTCTATATTCCTCACTTAGAGTTTATATGATTTGCTGATCTGGTTAGTAAAAACTCTCCAAAAAAATACACAGAAAAGAGCTTGTATCAATCATTTTATCACAGGAGATATGTAATAATTAAATTCAGACAATTTTTATCTCTCATGGCTTGTTTCTCATGCAACACCAGTGGTGTGACACCACACGTGTGTCTCTATATATTCAGATCATACGCTCATAAAAGTTTTGTGAAACACATACAACATAGTGCATACTACAGGTAATATGTACTACACATGCTTTCATAAACCCCTTTTTCCTTATCATCATTACAACTGGATTCACATCCCGTATATATTACTTAAGTATTATGTAGTATAATAAATTAATGCTACTACTTTTTCTTGTCTTCCTTTGCACAAATGTACACTTTGCTATATTATTGCTTCTTTTTACTGTTTTTACATGATGTCGGTTATGGCAAAAAAAGGGGTTTTCTTTTGAGGATAGTGCAGGAAATTTTGTGCTATGAGCAGACAGAGAGCCAAGAGCTCTCCTGCCTGGAGAAGATTTTCACAGAGTTGTCTGTGTTGTGTATAAGATGCATAATATATACATACACATAACATGCCTACATCCAAAATAGACTTGTATGGATCATATGAACAAGAAGACACATGTACATCGAAGAGTTGCCAGTTGCCAGTGGTGGTATTGGGACAGCAGAAGTATGAGACATATATAAGTGTTAAGTAGTTACAAATAAAAGGTATAGAAGATCTCACAAAAATTAAAATTATTGATAGTCCATTAGTGGCTTTAATTTATTTTCGGTGAGGAAAACAGTAACCAGAAAATAACGATGCATGCATAAAGTTTAAAAGGCTACGCGACAATGTTGAATCTAAATGATATTCGAATTGTTTGGCTTTGCTTGGCATCATGCCCAGCAGCGGCGGCTGAACCGACGGACTTTAATATGTAGTGTATGGAAAACAATGTTAACTAAATAGCACTGTTAGGTTTATTTTTTTTAAATCAATTGCTGTACGTATCACCACACCAAAAGAAAGAAAGGCTAGATATATACACACACAATACACGCACAGTTTGGAAAGTGGGTTTATATTATTATGGGTCGTTTACCTAGTCTGAAGACAACTCTGTTAATTTTAATTTGTATGGGGGTTCTTCTCATCCTCGTTTTCATTTCGCAATGTCAACAAAGTCGGGGTGGCATTTTTGCTGCTCCACAGCACCACCAGCAGCAACCGGCAAACTTACACTCGTTTGTAAGATGATAATATTATCTTTAACAATTTAGTTAATGGTTTGGAGGAATTTTGATGTAATCTTGAATTTTTTTAAATAAATTTTCTACAGGACAAAGAAATGGACTATTATCGTGCTGTGGGGAATAATAATCAAGAGGGAAAATTTACTGATGACTGGGCAGACTCTTACAAATTTGGGAAAAGAAACACGCACAATGACAAGCAGGGAAAGCCTGGAAACAGTGGAGGAGGAGGAGCTGAGCAGCAGGACCAATTCAAAGGAGACTATAATTTCAAAGAAGATATTGACAATTTTCATGACATGGATGATAAGGAAATGGAGGTGTATCATGAGGTATCACAGCGAGGAGGCTCATCACCTCCAAAGGGGGGTGGAGGAAACCGAGAAGATAATGCAATTGGACCGGTTGACAAGTATAAAACTACAGAAGTTCGGGACATTTCCTGTGACATAAACAATGGACGTTATATGATCCCCTGCAAAGCTTCTGGTACTGAAGTGTTCATCCCATTTAGCTTTATCGAAAAGGAATTTGAAATATCTGGACATTTGGATGACAAGACGGATACGTTCATGTGGTTGCACAGCCAGGCAAAAGTAATTCGTCCCAAAGGTCGTTATAATCCCACTGGTGTGTTCACGTATTTTGAAAATTACCAGGTAGAGTCTCGGGACAGGGTGAAGTGTATCAGTGGAAAATATGGGGTACCCATTTCCACTCAATGGTCAAGTCAAGGCTACTTTTATCCTATACAAATCGCCCAATTTGGGTTGAGTCATTTTAGCAAGTTTTTGGTGGAGGGTGAGCCTCACAGAGTGACTATTGAAGATGGGGAAGATATCAGAGGGAGTTGGATGCCTTCGTCAGTGTCTCTTATTTCCTTGTCTCAAGATAGTAATGATTTATTGGTCAATAATGTGGTGCAAATGGAGAATAATGCAGGGAACAGTACAAAAGGTCAGTGCAAAATTTAATTTTGATAATTACAAATATTTAGGTATGTATATATAATGGAACGAATGCGTACAATTTGTATTTTTTTAGCCTTCAACCTTCGATTTGACGATATCAATAACGGCAACAATAATAACGCAAATACCATAAAGCAGCTAGTCCTCAGTTGGGACATGAAAATTTCATCATGTCCGTTTGGGTGTGCCCTTAATGTGACCGTAACCGTTCATTGTGATTCAAGAACGTATTTTATCCACTACGTAAACGAAGACTTTTTAATTGACACAAAAGACACTCGACACTTTTATTACGGAATGGGCCACGGGATGGAAAGCGATTGGCAGCACATAATCCGCGACGTACACATAGATACCCAAAAGGGGGCCAGCTACAAAGGTTCCTCCTCCGCTTCCCCATCCTCCCCCAAAAAGTCACAAAAGGGTCATCAGCAAAAAATTGCAAAATCAAAATTAGTCCTTGAATCCTTCTCCGTATCATTATCCCCTGGAATGACTGTACTGCTTGATAATCTCACCATGTCCAATGCCGAGCACATGGCACAATTTTACCAAGCTGCAGACTGGTTTGTTATCAATCAAGATGAAATGGGTGGCTGGCCTATACCCGTGCGACGAAAGTTTTCGTCATCAGATTTCCCGGCAGTATTGGAGCCCGGTTGGAACTCTGCAATGAGCCAAGGACATGCCTTGTCCCTTTTGTCGAGAGCTTACTACTTCAGCAACAGTTCAGCCTACAGGAATGCCCTGATCAAGGCGGTATCTCAAATTTTTGATCTGACAGGACCTGAGAAAGGCGTGAGAACAAGATTTTTGGAAAAGTATGTCTGGTATGAGGAGTATCCTACCACCCCAAGCTCATTTGTTCTCAACGGATTTATGTACGCTTTGCTGGGCTTGTATGACTTGAAAATGATTAAGGTCTCTGGAGGTGCCTCAACCAAAGCAGCAAGTCTGTATGAGGATGGAGTTGAATCCCTAAAAGTTATGCTTCCACTCTTTGATACTGGCAGTGGAACAATGTATGATCTGAGACATTTTACTGTGCCTGGAGTAACTCCCAATCTAGCAAGAATTGACTATCACGTCACGCATATTAATCAACTACTCACCTTTGCTACCTTTGAGAATGATCCCATTCTAAAGTCAACAGCAGAGAGATGGATTGGCTATACACTGGGAAGGCGTGCTCCACATAATTGATAAAACAGAATGGAATTTAAATGCATGTCTTAGAGACATAATTTAATTTATTGTTTTACATTGAGACAGAAATGAAAATAATAATAATAATATGGTTTCGTTTATTGTGATTAACTTTTGTACGTAAAATTGGAATGTCTACGTCGAGCCGAGTGTGTGTCGTATGAGTCATGGAGTAATGTTCCAGAAATAAGTGCTATTAAAAAAAATTGTTGGATTTTGGTTTCGATATTTGTGATAACCTGCAGACAAATACATACACAGCGAAAACAAAAAAAAGTAGCGTACTTAATTTTTATACCTGCGTTGTGCCCTGCGTTTTTTACGTGAAACTATTTAACCTAATTGTGAAAATAGTATTATATTTATGTATATTACCGTCATCTCTGAAAAAAAAATCATTTCATCTGTATAATTATTTTGATGATATAAAATGAATAGTGAAAATGATGATGATATACATATACATAGCCGAGCTGGTAGATTATCTACCTTTTTCGCATTTAATTAACATTTTTTTATGCTGAT
The DNA here is from genome assembly GCA_027744095.1 of Zhuqinia jingwanae. NCBI lineage: Eukaryota > Metazoa > Arthropoda > Collembola > Entomobryomorpha > Paronellidae > Zhuqinia > Zhuqinia jingwanae. The sequence continues at coordinate 51,053 of JAHZNC010001392.1, forward strand.
GAATGGAATGAGAAGAAAATGTGAAATGAATTGGTTCCTTATTTTCTTCTCCTTCTCTTTTACTTTAGTTGAGTCTTAAGTTTTACCACATCCATATACGTACGCATTTCTTATTGATATACTTATACTTGAGATGAAACGATGAAAGAAAAAGCTTCTATTGATATTATTAGTACTCTACTCTGTTATTTTACCTACTGCATTAGGTAAGTGTATATCCCTACAAAAATAAATGGTTGAATTTATGGCTACAATTGAATTGATCTTTCTACAACGTTATACTGTGTATGTTGGACAAATGTACAAGGGGCAGAGAAGGTTCCCTAAATTTTTTAAGTATTTTTAGTACTGCTCGAAAGCGATAAGGAAAAAAACAAAAGTTTCCTTTTATGCCATAGTTCATTCCATATACTGCTCCATGAATACTCTAATTATGCTAATCAAACCGTGAATGTAGGAGAGGTTACTTCTTAAGTTAAGAATCTTAACATGTCATGCTATATATATATATTCTATATATAGGTAATTTTACAATTATGTTGTTGTTGAGATTATTAATAAAGAAATGAAAGAAATTCTTTTTTTTAAACCGAACATAGTCAAGTATGGGTTTGAATTATTTTTTCGTTATTTGCAAGTGTCGGCACTCCGTATTGCGTGCCATAAATATAATTTAGCATGATTTGCTCATTTGCATAAGTTGGCCAGAACTATACTAAACAGGAATTTGCTATTACTCCAAACATGGATAGCGAAGCGATGGCCTTCACAATGATAATGTGACAAAAAACAGAGCGAATTGAGTGAAACACTCCGTTGTTCTGTTTTACTCATAGGTTGCACACACACGTTGTAAAATACAAAAAGGCCACGCAAAGTTAATATTTTTAATAATAAATATTTTAACAATTCAACCGCCACGATAAAAACTTTTCCTTTTGTTCGGAAAAGTTTAGCATTGTTTCGTAACACCACTTTTAGCATAGTTAAACCATATCCATTACTGCTAGAGAAAAATAAATAAAAGAAAACAAAAAAGCAACAGAATCTTCGTTGTGTGTGTCGAGTGTTTGCTTGAAATTTAAATATAATATTCGTAACACTTACTTACAGTTTACACGACCAAAATGATTAAAAGTGATATTTACCAAACATCTGCCGTCATTGTGAGTTAGTTATTTTTTTTTACAAATAAGCAACTCTGTTTTTAGAAAAAACAGTCATTTTATTATAAATACCTAATCAATAATCAACAGATTCCAGAACCAGAGGTAGATGAGTTTTCTTGGAACTTTTGCATATCGCCCCGAAGTCAAATTCAAAAAAACATCGAGTCCGTGTCTTTCGGTGGTTTTAATTTCAATGGCCTCCAGTTCACTACAGGGTACCTGGCTGAGGTCGATCACAAATGGTTAATTTAAAAAAAACGAAATAAAAACACTTTAATAATTTTAAACAAAAATTAAATATTATATTTTATATTACTGGGATTTATCTGGGATTTTTAGGGGTTTATCCCTCTACTCCAATCAAATCAACACCTTCATGTCTCTTCCAAAGCGGGATCTCAATCACCGATACATGATTCATGATTCCAGACTTCAACTAATTTGCCAAGAGCAAGTGAAGGCTGTTCATACACTCTGTTTTCAGCGAGACGAGACAGTAGCTGCTCCACGAATGCTGTGGACTTCCTATTGGGTAAACAGCGATAACTCCTGGGATGACACCATTGACACAATCTGTATCACGTTTCGAGTTGGAAGAGAATCAAGTAAGTATATACAATACATTTATTTTTACTTTACTCTTTCTCTAAATTACTCAATTTCAATATTTTTTCCTGGAATTTATTGTCTTTGTCACTTCAGCAGGACGATGTCTTCACACCATGATCTCTCAGCAGACCGCTACCAGAAACAAAGCCATTCTTGACACTTCCAAACATGTCGACTGCAGTCAATTTTTCAACTCTGACTATCTCTCCGACGTTGTTTTGGAATGCAAGGACAAAATATTCAAAGCTCATCGTTTTATCCTTTCCTGTCGAAGTAGCGTGTTCAATCGCATGTTCAGAGCGGGAATGAAAGAAAATGAAGAGCAACGAGTGGTTATTGAAGACATGGAACCGGATGTATTGGAGCAGCTTCTGAAATTTATCTACTGCAGCGAGGTGTCCTTGCTAGAGGATATCTGCTTGGGTCTTTTCGAAGCCTCCGACAGGTTTGATATTGAGCCGTTGAAAGTTTTATGCGAGAGCGAAATGATAAAAAAGGTGAATGCTGACAATGCTCTGGAAATGTACATGATGGCTGAGCTACACGACGCCACATCGTTGAAGGAAAAGTCTTTTGAAGTCATCAGACAGTAAGTTTTTAATATAGCAATCCATAATATGAAGGGGATTTTAAGCATTTAGTTGACCAAACCAAACCAATTATATTAAAAATTACAAGTTAATTTTTTTTTCCAGAAACAAAAAGTACATCTTCAGTGATCGTGACACGTTTAAGATGTTTTCTACTCGGTACCCTGATATAGCCTACGACTTATTTAGCTGCGTTCCATAGTTGATACTCATTTTTAAATGCTGACTTATTTTAGATACTTTTTAAATGAAATTCTTCGAATTATTGTTATTGAGAAGAAGTAGTTAATTTTATATTTTATTTTATGAATTTGATACTGATGTTCATTTTCCAGAACATTTTCGTAGCAAAAAATCAAAGTTTATTACTGTAGCACACGTTTTGTAGAGGTATGTAGTTAGTCTCTACACAAAATATATTGGTTAATAATAATATATTTTTTTAGTTATGATGAAACATATTTTACTTAGTAGCAACATTAAACAGAAATTATTTTTACAATTATTATCTTCTCATTTAAGTTAAGTAAATGTTATTGAATTCTTTCTTACAATCTGTTAAAAAGAGTATGTAGTTTTAGAAATGTTTTAAAATATATGTAGTAATTTAAGCAGAATTTTTACTATTTATTTATGAACTTTGCATTTAGAATAGTTCCATGTCATGTGGCAAGCCAACGCCAGGATTGCCTTCTATCACATCTACTTGATCTACTGTTTTTTTAAGTATTCAAAACCAAGTAAAAAAATGATTATTTTAAAATGTTAACATAATAATGGAGATAAGTTTTATTTTCGAATATTATTTAATTAGTAAATTATTATTTTATCCCTTAAAATCAATTACAAATTATGGTATAATTCAGTTATTATTGTATCGTATTAGAACTATATGAACTTCAAACTTGAATTGTTTTGATTTCATAATAATCAAACTCTTATTTGCTAATAAAAAAATAATATTACCACATTTTTTGCGAATAGATTATTTTAATAATGGTTTATATCGAGAAGTGACATTGGTATTATTTTATTGAAATGATAACTTTTGGCATTCTACAAAGCTATTCGTGGACCTTTAGCTACTTGCATGCTATGTCTACTTGGCATTTTTCTGAGACTCCTTTTCTTTCTCTTTTTGTAGTGCATTTGCCTAATCATGTCTGAGTCTAGTCCCATTTTCTTGAACCTATTCATTAAAACAGTATCAAAGATATCCGTATCATCAAATGGTTCCTTTCCCCCACTATCACTGTGAGCGTTAGATGCTTTGGGGTTAGTAGTGTTGGGCGTAGGATGGTCTCTTATCCAAATTTGGCCCACCTGTGTTTTCAACGTCGGTCGAGGCCAAATACCATATCCATCCATAGCAAGGGCTCTCTCTTCCGCTTCTCTAAATTTTTCCTCACGATAAAACTCGTTGAGTTGGTCAAGCACTTTTTTCACCTGATCCATATCCTTCTTCAGATTAATCTCTATTGGCATTTCTAACGTTAAATGTCCGTTTTTATTATACAATTTGTAAGGGATTACTCGGGAACCAGCTGGAGGTAGAGGTAGGCGATAATTTTGGTACGTGTTATCATTTGTATAAAATCCTTCGTCTATAGAATCCTCTGTGGTTGCTGACGATGCAGGAGGCTCATTGTCAGGAACTGGCTCATTAAATGAAGGAATGTTTCCTTCAAAAATGTTCACAATATATATTTTTTTATAATGACTTTTGGAACTGTTTAATTAAAACCATATGAGCTGTGTAAACAATGTTTTAAATATACTTTGAAATCCATGAGCACTATTTTCATTTTCTTTCGCAATCTCGATAATATAATTCAATAAAGGATCATTTTTGATAAGTTCTTCACCATTTTGAATCTTTATTTCTTGTGGTTGCATTTCAGTTCGCTTTACTGCTCGTTCTGTTTCATGGATGTGCATGTAGACCGTCAGCAAGATGACAAATGACAGGGATAGAATCGTTACAAGGATTGTGAGGGCAATCAGCACATTTTCTCGAAACATTCTTGACCAATAATAGTTCAAGAAACTTTCTAGTTACACGTCCCTCCTTTTTCATATTGTTCCTACATTATTATTATGCATATATTTTTGTGCGATTTAGTAGTATATTTTGATTGTTATATACATGCACTTGTACAGTTGATGATGCTGCATAAATAAATTACATGTTAAAGAAAATTACTGGATATAGCTGTCATGATTTATATGTAGCTCAAAGTTTCCATGAAATCGATTATCCTCGGTATAAGTCACTCAAAATTAACCATGAAATCCCAGAGTATGCGTTCCAAGTGCCGGACAGCAATTGTGGTATACTTATACTTAAGTTTTAAGTAATATGAATCCATGTAGTGAAAAGTATGTGGAACAAATAAACTTTTACCTTATTTAAGTGGCTTATTATTTTTAATGGAAATTTTTTCTCACACTTTTATTTTGTCGAAAATTCCTTTATACATTACATACATAAAATACTGAATATTATCCGATCCTAAAACTTTTTTGTTTACATTTTACACCATCATCCGAATAAATATAACGTAGGAAAGTGTTATAAAAATCGCATTTGCGCGTGTCTACATATAATTATGTATGCAAATTATGTACATTATTCAATATTATATAGGTACATATTATTATGGCATAGACGAAACACATTTGTAAAGAGAAAAAACAAAACGACATTGGATTTTTTTAAGAAGTGGGTCTATAAAAGTTGACCGGATTAAAATATTACATAAATAAATAAGAGGATTATTTAATACGAGATTATACAATAATAAGCACCACCCCTGCTTCTCTGCCTGTGAACATGATTTAATTTCAAGGGGCAACTTGATTCTGAATTCTTTGACGCGAGCAATTTACATAATTACTTTGACGAGATCACAGACAACGGCCACAATAAAAGATAATAGTAATAACAACGCAGAATCAACTAATGATTCATGTCGATGATATTCTACACAGACTCCTTTGTAGGGTAAACTTTTATTCCCCGGGCATTGCGTGTTTAGCCGGAGGCAGCAGCAGCGGCTGCTGCAGCGGAACTACCTCCTCCGAAAAAGTTTCCACCAGAAGAAGCCGCGCTAGCAGCAGCGGATGCAGAGGATGGACCACCGCCGAAAACTGTAAAAGAATTAAAATATATAAATTTAGTTTGAAATCTTTAAATTCTGAATTGCAATCACAAAAGTTACACACAAACAAGATGTAGTAAAATAACTATCATAAACTTACATCCTCCTCCATTGCTGGCAGAAGCAGCAGCGCTGGAAGCAGATTGCCCCTGTCCACCAAATCCACCACCTGGATATTGTCCACCGGGGTGGTATCCACCTCCGAAGCCAGGGTTGTAACCACCACCACCGAAACCTGGGCCTCCTCCAAAACCACCTCCAGGATAATATCCACCACCACCTCCGTGATGAGGGTTATAACCTCCAAATCCTCCACCACCGTGGTAACGTCCACGTCCACCTCTACCTCCTCTTCCTGGGCCGTATTGTGGCAAGGAAAGGGCGACAACAGCCAAAGTGGCCACAAGAAGAAGAATACAAAGTTGCTTGGACATTGTGCTGATGTGAAAAGTGTATTAGGTGAACAATGATGAACTGCTACTCCAAAGGTAGTGAGGTTATTAAAATGAATGAATGAAAGCCAAAAACTTCACTGCTCGATACAAATTGCAAAACTGAACTGATGCTGACCAACGCTGCTGCAAAGTGGTTTTATAGGAAGGGATGCAGACTGTTATTGTTGATGATGATGATGATAACTTTTGTGGCAAAAAAAGAAGATTGTAATCTTCTGTGGTGGATTTACCATTGTAAAAGAAACCATGTATTTGATCATGCTCATCATAAGTTTGTTGCTTTGCAAGATGAATATGATGACGACGAATGATGACGATGATGGATGCTGATTATATGGCATTATAGTACCTAAGCTTGTAGGAGAAAAAAAAATTGCCAATCTGATGACGTGACGAAGATCGTTTCAATAGAATACCATGATCATGGTTGATCCATGTTTACAGCTCATTAGAATATCAAACTGGTAGCAAGTATCAACAAAATGCAAATTTACCAAAAAAACGTGTGTGCTCGTATAAGTACCTCCACGCGCGTGTATCAACAAATCAGGTGCTTTGATCGGATATGCAGTATGCGCTGTGCTTGAATGAGTTGGTACTACAAAACAACAATTTTACGACGATGACGTACAAAATTTTGTATGAAGACTAAAAAGACAAGTGGAGTGAGTGGAAGGAACCGATTGACAACATATAGGCTAAGGAGTACGCTGCTGAGGCTAGTTTCGTACTTTTTGCTATGATTTAAAAAAAAAGTCCTTTGGAAATACCACAAGCCACAAACAACATCTCTTCTGTCTTCTATAAAATTTAAAGGAAGGATGAATAAAGTATGTCGGCTGTGTTGTTTTATCGTAACACATTTTAGACCCTGTGGGAATTCTCTTGCCAATTTTTCTCTCTTATGCTACCACTTGTCAAGATCAAAACCAAGCATTTGCTTGACCATGGAAGTGGTCAAGTTCAAGATTAGCATTGTGGCTATGAAATGGAGCCGCATAAACAAGATAGGAGAAACAAAACGTAAGCAAAATAGGATACTACACGGAAAGTAAACAAAGCGCTTATCAGATCGCTTTTTTTATCACGTTGTACTATAAAATGGATGTATAATGTACCACAAAGTATATTGAATAACATATTGCTATTAGCAAAAAATAAGGCATGTAGACAAAATGAAGTACCCATAAAATCATATCAACCATTCATTATATACTAACGTTGATACGCATTCACTCTGATAGCGCAGTTGACAAAATAATGTAATTGAAAAACTACACATTACACTCTGCAATGTTGAATTTGGTACATATGGCATATGGTACCATGTATGTATGTACACAACATTAAATTAATTATTAGTTGCTAAAATACAATGCAATTATTTCCGTATTGTATGTAGGGGAATCCCCGAGTCAAGCCCACATATTATATTGCGTGGGGTGATCGAACATGGATCATGGATCATCATCATTCATTTATAAAGTTATTGAAGCTCTTTGAATTATTTACTGCTTGCTCACATGCGTGTGTAAAATTTATTTCGGCAATTCATTTTTTAATTTTCTTGGAATTCTTTTCTAAAAAAAATCTTTTCACCCGTTGTTAATTTGTTGTTCCGTCTAGAGTTTATCCTAATTTTGGAATGGAGCTAATAGCATCGGTATGGTGGGAAAATTGAAGGCGTCATGATTTTCGAAGAAAAGCTATAAATAATAGGTATGACGATTTCAGTTTAATAAAATACACCAATATAGATAGAAACGTGAAAAGAAAACTGGTGTTAAAATTGGGTTTCATGCATTGGACCGTATTATGCAAAAGTAATTTATAGGTATACATTGGTACGTCACACACTTGTTTTTAAGATTATCTCTTCAACTCTCAACAAACAGGCTTAAAAAATATATTTTTTTAAAAATGCAATACTGCAAAAAAAAACCAATCGGGTTCCACTTTTTGATCGTCCACAAAAAAAACAGAGAGCTCGTTCAACCATGGACAATGAGTAAGCATACCTCGTCGCCAGGTCTTGAGCATACCATTATTACGAGAAATGGTGAAGAGCATGTTATTTGTTGAAGCTCAAGTAGCTTTATTTCCCATTGTATCATCGCAAATCTGAGGGACAGGGTTTTGAAATGAAAAATGAACACGGTCATCACTTGAAATAGAAATGGTAAAAGATTATTGCTTGTTGTTCTGTTCATTTTTCTAGTCTCATAGAAGACGAAAAAATTAAGATATTTATTTTTTTACGGCAACAACAATGATGATAACATGATCACGATGTACGGTGTACAGAAACAACAGTTTGTGGCGATAATTTTACGTTTTGAGCCATGGAAAATGGGAATACACAACATTTTTGCAATGTATCAAAACATAAAAATTATAGGGGAAAAAGACATTATTCTTGCGGCGAGGCGACCATGAAGTAGCCACAAGAAGTGTAATGAACTGCATCATCTCTACAGATTTACAACTTACAAATTACATGTTGGGTCCAATTCAAAATTTGTAATACTATCATAGGATGGTAGTAATGTAACATGCACTACTGTAATAAATTGAATGAGACTTGTATCCGAAAATACGTCATTGCTCATTTGAATTATTAATACGTGCAGTTTTTTATGGGAAGCAAGAACCTTATGCACAAGAGAAAAAACCTGATTGCTTATCTTATTCATACACGTGTCTGGGTCTGGTCCTTCTTACCATCGTATTATCCCCAAAAAAATCAAAACAAAAAATAACATTATATTCGGATACATTATTCAACCAACACGAGTCAGATACGTCATATCAGATTTTTGTGGGCAAATCTTGAAGTTGGAAAATATTATGATTATTAGCGCAAGATAAAATCATGGGTGAGGTGTAAAGACACGACTGATCGATTTTTATTGTTCCAATTTAATATTTCAAGCATGCTCATGGACAAGGGAAAAAACCTATTTCAATCAGCAAGCAAATGAAACTAAAATATGTTATATGCATAAATTACGTCATCCCTCTGGTCCGACTCAAAAACTGCACAAAAATATCTGTGCAAAAAGAAGTTGGAAATGTCCAGGATCATCATCAAAGGTGAAAAGGTGAGTAGGTATGTATATATCATGTGGTTATATATGTACCTTGTTTAGTGTCAAGATTCATTCTGACATTAATGTGACATCTTAAGTTTTATACGATATGAAATGAAAACTGGAAATTCCATAAAAAAAAGTCTAGAACTTTGAGACGAAAAGTCAAACTATTTAGGTATGTGTACCTATGCTGAATAAATTTGTATTCATTACCGACTAACATATGATACAATCTATAAGATAGTAAAAATGGTACTTGCTAATTGTAATTGCTGAATAAGAGATGCGAGTGGTTGAGGTGATCTCTGGTCTAACGGAATAAATACATTTTGAGTATGAGCATATTTACGCCTTTGCTTGCGGTACGCAAAACTACATATCTATCAACGTGCCCAGACCACAACACAAACAAACTCGACTATCCGGAAGAAGGAAAAACAGCAAAAGATTCCATATTTGCGCTGCAAAAAATACAATAAACTCATATTCTTGCAGATTTTTACACTCTTCCATATATTGTATGAATCAATCTGTTCTCTCCTTTTGGATATCCGACAATCTTCAGTCTGCAACACGTATAAATGTGAATACCAAAAACTATTATCAAAATAAAATAAGGCTTTGTTGTTGGATAAATAAATGCATGACTCTACATTTTTTATCGCCAACCTACCTACCCATTTTATTAATGAAAGAATTTACAATTTTTAGTAAATAGTTTTAGTATCCAGAAATGGAAGGTAAAATTACAGATATAAAGAAATGAAAATTATGGACAAGAATATATGAAATTATGATGGGTTGTACTTAACAAAGTGAATTGCCAGCAAAGCAATAATATAGGTATATACCTAGTCTCACTATTTGTATCTGTTTTGATTAAAAAAATCTAACCGTATATACATGTGTGTAACAAGTTATGTAGAGTGTTGTGTTTAGTGTACGGATGGACTGTTGAAAAATTGGCAATTAAATGTAAACGGCCATGAAGGTCTATATGTACATATAAATATGTGTAGTATCTGCTGGTATCGGAAATGCAGAGCCAGAGGTGGCAGGAATCACGTTTATGTGTAACATATATGGGCACATGAAATGTGTTGTAAACCCTTTCATTTCCAATCGTACACTAGATAATGTAAGTGGCTATAGGTTTGTGGGTGATTTAATTGCTTAGAGAAGAAGTGCGAAACTAGTAGATACAGGTGTGGAGTTTGTTGTGTAGTGGGCTTTTGCTCTACAAACAAACCTCAACATGCAAACTTCATCCACAGTAAGATTTGATTGTGTTGGCGTTCTTTATTGGACTTTGAATTGATGTCCAGTAATGAGATTACTAGTGCATGGCTATTATGAGATAATTGACTACTGTGTTGTTCTGTTGTTGTGAGTCACATGAACTTGAAGAAACAAAGAGTGAAGATAAGTATATTTTGGGTTAGATACAAAATGGCATGATTATCTTGAAAGGTTTATCTGTTTCTCACGTACGCAATGAAACGCACAAACCTCACGCACATTTTAATCGTATATATCGCTTCTTTTTAGTGCAGCTTCAGCTTCCCTACACCCTATAGCAAAATAATTTTGATTACAAAAATTATTATGCGTTGTGGTTTGCTGATGAGTTTTAGGTACGTATATGAAATTACAGAGTTCACGTAATGCATACTGTTATTATTTATTGTTTTTTCTGCTACTCATGCAATCGAAAAATTATTGTGTTTATTGAAAGAACAATTTGATATCTTGCACGTTAACAGCTTGTTCTTCATGTCTACTGAACGAAGCCACATAAACTGGAAGGAAAATTGTTAATGTTAACGATTTTTTTCCAAGAAATATCATGTTTGTTTGTTGTGATATGCGTGCACAAAAATCCCCAAATAATACATTTATCCCATTAAGAAAAGGTAAAATAACAAGGTTGGCTTTTGGCATGGGTATTATTGGGTAGCATGGGTTGTTGGGTAGGTATATTTTATATGGATGCACATGGCGAATGACTCATTTTGTGTTTTGCAGAACAAAACACTTTTAAATCAAATCAAAACTTTGTAGTGGCCCCATAAACAACTGGAATAATTTACTCTTGTATTTTTTATGAACGCCATAGTGCGTGACCCTACAATTTTAATGATTGCAAATAATGATATGTATATTATGATATGATAAAAATGATGAATGAAGTTTTCTGTTGTACGGACAATTTTAATGTAATTATAATAAATTTTTAAAAAACAACAAATAAACAAATAAATTATGAAAATAAATTAAAGCGAAATTAGTGTTTACTTTTTCCTTCCTTGTCCCAAACAAGTATATCTTCTGTTAGGATATGCATAAGCACAAGAAGACGCCAAGTTCCCTGGACCGGTAACCCCTGCACCTGATGCACGAAGAACTGATGCTGCGTAGTAATCAGGATACGGATTATAGTACGGTGAAGCAGCCGGAGCTGCAGGCGCAGCCGCACCAGCAAATGGGCCGTACGGGTTAACGGATAATGGATATGGAACATAGTATTGCTTCTCCCCCCGACTGCTATCATTTTTACTTGTAGAATTACCAGAGGGTCCTACTCCACTTGGAGTACCTTCTTTACCTTCCCCCACGAAAATGAGCTTATCGTCGGCAGTTGCAGTTGTATTTTTAGCTGTGGTGCTGTTTGTAGTACTATGATGAGTACTATGAGTAGCAGTAGTGTTATGGCTATGATCATGGTGGTCATCGGTTGATACCATCCTCGCTTCAGCACAAAGAGAATTGAAAACTAGACATCCGAGTGTCGTCATCATAATCACCGAAACGATGGAAAATTTCTGCGAAATAAAAATTCCATGTGTATGGTATACAAATTAGAGTACAAAATAAATTGAGGAAACGAAGGAATTTTCTGTACAAAAATTACCTGGAACATTGTGATATTTTGTTTTTGGAAACTACTTTGGAAGAGCTGTAGAAGCTGAAAAGATTCTTAGTTGATGATTGATACATTTCAACAAAGATTTCAAGTATTTTATATGAATGACATTTCTTTATTGTCTTTTCACTTTTCTTGCATCGCGCATATTTTTATTTTTTTTGATTACTACTTTATTCATTACAAATTCATGACACACGTATTCTAGTAATGTAGTACACAATAAACTATATCTATAATCTACTTCAAAGATAAACACACCATATTGAAAAATCGAAAGACAATATATATTCACAACATGAATTAGATAATGGTCACGGTCAGTAGTCTAGCAGTATTATTACGTGCGTAACATGATGCGCAAAATTGCGTGATCAACTTCTGGAGATACTGGTTGGTGACTAATTAGTGGAAACTTCCGCGTGTTGAAAATTGAATATCGCACTGATTACTTATTTGCATTTTCACTTTCTTTATTATAAGTCATTTAATAACCGCTTCATAAAAGCTGCCACTTCTGGAGAAAAAAATGAATGACCAACTTAAACATAGTGATAAGTGATATGTATGTATATGCATTGATGAAATTTTTTTTCTTCGTGTTTTCAAACCTTGAAAGCTGTAACTTATGATTTCATTTGGTTCTAGGTTTTTGTGATGGTCTCGCTTTCGGCTGTGAATGAGAGTGCGCTTGATGATGACTATGACGATGGTGGCGATGATGAACTCTTATTATCCCTGGTTTATTTACTGCTGCTGGATCTAGCATCATTATACCGTCAACATTAACAAAATCTGCATGAGGATCAACTACCATTTCTTTTGCAGCATTTTCCACCTCTTGCGCAGTCAACTGAGGAGGTGGAGATCCAGGAGGAGCATGATGATGGTGATGATGATGCTGGGGAGGGACGTTGCGACCGTTGACCATGTGCCCTGCCAACTCTGCCTTATTCACCTCCGCTTGAAGGCGGACTTTTGCCTTTTTCAAAGCTGTAATATTGATTTCGTCCGGGAGGTCGATTTCCCAAGGTAAATTCTCTTGGGGCTAAGTGAGACAAAATAAAATACATACATATGAGTATTCTAACATTTATTCATTCTATTAATTTTATCTTGGTGAATCACGCCTTACATCCACATCAGCGGATGACGCATTTGAGCGCTGCTCTTCCAGCTCTCCAGCGCGTCGTCGGTTTGCCTTGTGACGACGCAGTGTTTCTGGAATCACTTTACCCAAATTGTTGACTTGCCAAGAGAGTTTATGAAAGTAGCGATTTCTCTTGTAGTATTTGTGTGTCTTGTACCTTAAGTTTTTAGATTAGTTAATATTTATGCTAAAAATGAACTTTAATTATTATTAAAGTTTAACAATAATGATTAATGATTGACTTACATGTCACGAAGGACTTGCTTGTAATACCAAAACTCTTCACCCTGGGCAGTCGGATTATCTGAAGATTATAGAGATGAATCAACATATCTGATAGCTGCACATTTTTTTGATTTATGGCAAGAATGGTCATGGGATAAAACTTACCCGTGTAATATTCATACTTCCTATCAGTGGGTTCTTGATTATCCTAGTTTTGAAAGTAATAATTGTAAGTGAAGGATGAAAACCCAATTCACAAATAATCAGTATAACATGAGGTAAGATATGTATACCTATATACATAATTTAAATTACTTACACTTTTAACCACCTTCATCTGTACTAAACCCCACACTTTACCAGGTAAACCCCATGTCGGATCCCTTTCCAACTCCCACTGTCTATGCGACGGTAGGAAGAATAAATTCGTAAAACGGTAGTGTTTTCTAACAATTAGCAGTATAATTAGCAGCGCAATTAGTAACACCGTGATGCTATGGATGATAAGCTCACGCGAAGCAATATTTAACGCTTCTCCCCATCCCTTGGCAATCTTCTGCGCCTGTCTTAGAGCCTTTATGTCATGATCATTACATGGTTTATGTGCTGGTGCTGATATTTGACCTGTGCTTGGATTCCTGGAACTATAAACAGGGAAAGTGGAACAGTTTGCGGCGTCGCATCCATTAGGGCACATATCAATGAGCTCTTTAAGACTCTTTCCTTGATAAAGCGTTTTGTCAATGATTCTCCATCGAACCAAAAAGTCATATTGCTCGTGTTTGCGTGAGATTAAGCAAGCGTCCGTTTTGATGAGAAAAATAATAGTTGCCACATAGAGCAGCGCGAGAAGTTTTACTGAGTTCATATCTTCTTCTTTTTTAACTTCTGGCAGAATTAGTCATCAATATTTTTTAAGTCACTTGCAATTATAGACAATAACTTTTTTTGCCATTGTTCAATATATCTAAAACTTTTCAACTTTGTAGAGCGGAAAACATTTTTTTGGTTGCATAGAATCATAAGGGTTCGATAAGTAAGATTGTTTTGTGTTTCGGAATGAATGTACCTACATACATGTGTACCTACAGGATGTTATTGACATTTATTCATGTTAGCAGTAGTAGCATTACCTTGTATTTTCTTTCTAAATTATCCTTTGCAAAAGTACAAATTCTTTATTATTAAAGCAAGTACGATTATTATTATTTCATAAGAATAAGAATACACTTTTGAGATTTTACAACACGTCTATAGACTCCAAGTTTCTAATTAAACTTTAGTACAAGTACAAATATGTCCGATCAAATAACAAAACGAGGTTAAAAGGAACCAAGTTGGTTCACGAACTACTTATATTTTCCCAAATTAAGACAAGATGAGGTTGAAAGAGCTGTTTAATTTCAAAACGAGAATACCAACATTCTGCTGAAATTCAAATTCTGAATTGAATCATTGCTAAATGTTTCATGAAAATTTTGGGGGTTGAAATCGAGATAATTCGTTTATAATTCTAAAAAAGTCAAACTAATCCAGTCCAGTGAAATGATAAGCATGACATATGTATATGTACATACAGGAGCAGTTTACTTGCTTACCATTCATTCGTGTATTTTCTGACTGATTGTCCTTATAGAAACTTTCTCAATTGTATCCTTTCAATTAGTATTAATATTATTATCTTCCTCCGCTTAGAATTTGTTCCCCATCATATAACTTGGATTGTACAAAAGCTAGACGGATTAAAAACGAGTCACGTTAAACTATACATTCGCAAAAATGAACAGCAAACCAAAACCATCAAGCTCGAGTCTACCACTGAAAAAGACATCCAAACCAATAGCCAAAACTAAAAATCCATACAGCAAGCAGCCACAAAAGAAAACACTTAGTGAAACAAAAGGTGCTCTAGCTGCTAAAAGTGCTGCTGATAGTCTGAGTAAAAAGATCACTTACAAAGCCCCCGTCTGGGATAACAAAAGAGGGCTTCGTACGTTTCTTGCGTTAACGCCACAAGAGAAGAAATGGCGACTCAGCGTATCCAAGAATATTCGGAATTTTTTTGAGAGGAGAAGAGTAGCAAACCAACGTATATTATTAGATACAAATGAGTCAGAAAAATTTAACGAATTGCCAGCCCCGATAAGATATAAGCGACCATTTGAAAAACTGTTAAAACGAGTATGCTTGATCATTTTGAATAACCCCAAAAAAATTCAACAGTATACTTAATAGTTATTCTAATTTGAAAACAACTGCGTATTTTTGTTAAACCTGATCTCAGATTAAGATAGAACGAAAGGAAAACATTCCATCTGACATAAACATTCATAGACGCCGTTTACACCGGGCTTCATTCACGGGAAATCATGCAGTCCGCCATGAAATTGATCGAATTCACAATATCCTCGAAAAACGCGGATGTAAGGTTCAGCCGAACGTGGGATATGACTATAATAAAAAGCAAAGAAGATTACTTCTTGGATTTCGTCACAGACAGCTCGATAAAAAATGGTACTACTTTGGTTTTTTCAAGAACTTATTTCCTCGTCGGATAAGGCCCAATAGCCATATACCAGATGCCATTTTCTTTATTTTCAATTTGATGCTCATCATAAGTACCGGAGTTACGTTTGGTTTCATTCATGCTACTGACGGTTTTGTTAATGTTCTTGAGAGTACATATGACTTTGAAGCGTTCACCATAAAAAGCACCAATCATACCTTATCACATCAAGGTCACCGGTACTGGTACTGGGATCAAAATGCTTCGTTTGAAACCTACGCCACTTGGTATTTCATAATCACGATGTTGTTGTTCTCGACAGTTCTATTAGGTTTTGTAGGCGTGTACCAAGCCGATCAAAAGATCCATGCAGCTTATGTAATTGGGATGATCCTGTCTCTCTTGGTTAAAACATTTATATCGAGCAGTATGGCCCAGAAAGATTTTTGTCCTAAAGTTTCCCAGAATCTTGAGCGACTCCTTGAACTCTTACAGGGAAAATATTACGAAAAAGTTGAGGCGACGGATTTAAATGGCCAAGTTATTGTGAACTTGGGAGGCGACCCAGTGGAAATACGAACCTACAAAGCAGCCAATATACTGGACAGAATACAACGTTGTTTACATTGTTGTGGTGTTCACGGTGTGGATGACTACTTATCTAAAAATATGAGTGTCCCTCCTTCTTGCTGCACCCCTCTGTGGAACCTGAATCCCCACTGCGCCACCGTTATTCCCACTGACAAGTTGGAATACCGGGCGAAATTGCAAATGGGGAACGACACGAATCTTGGTTGTTTGGAAGTTTTGGAGACGATGTGCGTGAATTTACAGAGGATGATGGGAGATAGTAGTCAGATCCTCAATGGGCTACAGTGGGTTCTGTTCTTCGTTGGTTTCACTGCGCTTGGGATACAGAGTCGACAAATAAGACAGTTGAAACGGAGCCCACATTTGAGAATCTCTGCGGGAACTATTAGTCAGTCTTTGCAAGCATCTGCTGGAACTGAAGGGGCTAAAACGGGCGGTGGAGGTGGTGTTCGCGCTGTTACCGAAGCCTCCAAGTTTACTGAAAAACAAGAAAGACTGCAGCAAACAAAAAGAGAGTCTTTATTCAAGCCTGAGGAAACGGAGGATGAGTCAAGTGATTCCACAGAGTCAAGTGATGACCTTCAGGTGCATACAGTGGACTTTGGAGAGCTGAAGAATCTCCTAAATTTTGTGGATGCAGAAGATGACACACTACCGAATTTGCCGTTTCACCATAAAACAGTAGAAGGATTTGCAGGCAGATTCAACATTTTGGCTAATACGAATTTGCAACCTTACGTGTCAGAAATATTTAGCACAACTTACCAGAATGGTTAGTGGTTTAAAAAAGGGGGAAAATGAGATTTTTATATTTAATACGAAGCTACGTACATTTTAGTTGGATGAATCAATAATAAGATGAATTTTTTTACAGAAACTAATGCTGCTTTGGAGGCGATTTCTAACACACTAGAGAGGCAATTCGCTCAACATACAACGGATTATGACTGGAGAAAGTTGTTAGTTAAGAAGAAGCCGAAAGGAAAAGCAAAGGTCGCAGCGCCAGTTGTTACCAAAGTGCAAAGAAAACCACGAGCTCCCATTAAAAATAAACCTAAGCCTGTGGTTGGTCAAGTTGTTCAAATAGATGATGACGACGGTGGTGCATCTTCTGGATCTGAATCTGGCCGTTACGATTCCCGTTTTTCTGGTTCCGATCGATCGGATCAAACTTAATTATCTAAAAAAAATTATTTACCATGAATGTTTTAACAAGTGTGAAGTGTGTTATTATAAAATATTGTATTACTATAATAAATCATATATTGTCAACATATTGATGCTGGGTTAATTTTTTTTTTTAGTTTTTTGTTACGACGCACAAAACTTAAAGTAAGATGTGTCAGTTGAGTTTAGTGAATAAAAATCAATCGTACATGTTTTGACACAACAGACATCATATTTTTACTTTTGATTTCTTTTTATTCAAATATTCAGAGCAAGAAGTATACCAAAAAAAAGATCAGAAGTATAATAATAGTATGTATGAATAATATACATTTTCAACTTAACATTGTTAAACTTTTATAAAAATGAACATGTCCATTCAGTTTAGTTGTAGAAAGGGCATCGATAACAAAACAAAGACATACATATATTGTTTAAATAATGTTTTGTTTAGGCTTGCTCATTTATAAAATCGAGAAACAAACAACAATATATGCTTCTTCATTCGTACAAAAAAACCAGAGTACTAGACTAGAACATTAATAATAATTTAGTTCATACGATGACATTAATTTATAATAACAATAATAGTTACGTTCATTATTTTTAAGAAATTCACCGAAATTTTATTCACTGGTTCCAATTCCAAATCAAAAGTATCCAAAAAATATTAAATCAGTCAAAAGAGCAATTTCAGCAATAGTGAAATATTTTAAAAATATCAAATAATAATAATATGGAATAATATATGCAAGAAAAGTATTAACATACAAAAATGATTAAACGATAAAATAATTAAAACACAAAGGTTTTTCCTTTCATTCGGATTTAACCTGAAATACAGTGCTGAAATATAGACAAAATCAGAGATCTGCAGCATTACACAAGGTATGCAAGTTCAAAAACAAAAGGCAGTTTGAATCGAAAAATATATTAGTATTATTTCAGATCAGCACACACAGCAGCAGAGAGAATTAACATTTTTTTACTGAATTTTAGTTACAGTAACACATTTTAAGATATCATAAGAATAATAATTAATTTATAATAGTTTGTTTGTAACAATAACCATTCCTTCTCGATTGTATTTCTATAATAATAAATTGTACTTCATGTACAAAAATTTCAAATTCAATAACAATGAAAAACAAAATGTTTAATCCAAAACAAAACAACAACTTATTGGGAAACATGAACATGAATATTTACTCTTTAAAACTATCAAGTTAACTACGTATGGTGTCTGTTGTCTACTTCACTGGCATTTATGTTTATTATAATAATTATTATTATTTTAGTTAGTACTCCGTACTCAGTTTAGTTAGTATAGTTCTTTATGTAATATATGTATGTACGTATAAAAAATATTTACAATTCAATATTTATTTGCTACTGGACATATTATGTGGACAAATTCCTACAAAACAAATTCGTCATGTTTGCATGATCATTTATTTTTCAAAAAGTGAAAACCTCCTCTTGTATTTTTTTCGTATGTTTTTTTTGTACCATAAATCTTACTTTTTAAATTTTTTATTTAATTTTTTTTTCAACGTTTCACCATGCATGTACATGGTTATCATTTTTTTTATATGTACCTCTGCAAAAAATCTGTTACAGTGTATTTATATCAAGAAGAGAGTTATTTTTGACATGATACTCAAACTTCATAGTAGAGAAAATTTGTAGGGTTTGAAGTATCGTGTTTGATGAGCACTATGTTTTATTTTTATTTTATTTTTAAAGTAAAACCAAACTCTCCTAATTTACTGCAGTTTTCTCTGACTTGCATGATTAAACTGCATTAATATTTTGGACACATTAAAGTGTACATGAAAATCAAACAGTACTATTATTTTTTTGGCTGCTGCACTTTTTTATACGCAATAGTAATTACCTCTATTATTATTATAATAGTTGTGTATTTTTTCTCTCTCTCTCTCTTTTGTCTGCATTTATTTTGTTTTCATTAAATATTTTTTTCTGTTTTATATCCGGCTCAGTCTTACTGTGTGAAATCATTATATTCCATAATATATAGGTAAAACATGACCACAATGGAGAGTTTTTTCATTGTTGAAATAATTAACAATGCATATCATCATCCTTTTTTGTGTATGTATGTTTGCTTGTTTGTATTATTATTATTATTTTGTATTTAAATTTACTTTCGAATTCTTTCCTACACACAATAATAATATTATTATTATTATGAAAGATAGGGACATATGTATCATGTAGTATATATATATATTAATCCCATCTTTTAATCATTTCTCGGGGAAAATATATTTTATATTCCAACTTTCACAAATATCCGAATCACACACATCACCAACTGACAAAAACATAGTCGTGTTTGCATATTATTGCCAATTATTGCAAACTCATGTATTCCATGCTCTCACTCCATACCCTACTCCTACTACTATAATAATTATCTCTGTCTTAGGAATATAATACATTTATATAATTGTGATAAGATTAAGTTTTTTTTAAATACAATTTATTTAAACTTATATATAGAGGTCATCGGTATCTATTATTTACCAGAAATTATGATCTAGCACACCACAAGTTCATTTTTTACAGCCTTATTTGTAAAATATCCTTTTTTATCTTTTGTTAGCAGATATTTTTTCTTGTTCTTTTTCTGTTTACACAAACAATAAATGCTGAAATCTAAAGAATAAATTTATATTGCACACACGTTCATATCATTTTTTTTTATTTTTCATATTTACAAAAGTGGTTTGGTTGTTCTTATTGTTGTTGCGGATTGTGATCTCTGTCTCCTGAACACATGAGCTGAATATATTTTTTTGACAGCAAAACCTATTTAAAATCATTTTCTATTTTTCCTTTCAAAATTCAGAAACAAATTGTCTTGTTTTTAGAGATGATGATGATGATAAGTATAGGTATTTCGTTATTCAATTGCAACGGGGTTCTAGCTTTTGTAATTATTGTAAGGTAATTAATTAACTGTAAATTTTTGGTGATTGATGAAAGCAAAAAAGTTGCGCGGAAGAACGATCTACGTTACATAATAATAAATACTCGTTTAAAATTCCGATTTTTTAATAATTAATTAGTATTCCGATACATATATAATTACTAATTAATTAATTTACGTTTGCTCGCTGAGTAAACGTGAAACGAACGGATGAAAAACTCTCGGAAGATATATATACGCACACGCACGCATACTAATAATAATAAATCTGCGGTTAATTCTTTTCAAGACATTTTGCATGATAAATATTATTTGATTTTAACTTTTCTCTGTTATTTGAAAAGAGGTAATTTTGAGAACATATTTAAAGGAAAATATTTAAAGGAGATAAAATAAACTAATATTTTTCCTGCTTTTAATGTAAATGTCGAAAAAACTGCCAGCGCTTGAATAATTATTGAAATTAGATATTAGAACGCCTTGCGTCTATTAAAAAACGTAACGCGAATGAACGAACGATAAAATGTGTTGCGTTTAAATAATTAATTTAATAACAATTAGAACAAAAACATGGATTATCCAGATCCACATTTTTTCTTTTGGCGTCAGTCCTTTCTCATCGTATTCAGCTACCACCGCATATATATTTTTTTATAATTTTTTTTATATATGACACGTTTAATGACATTTTCCAACAGAACTGCTAAATCATTACGATAAATTGTGAAAGGTTAGTTTTTCGGATAGATTTTCAATACTCAACAACAATCTGGGATCGAGAATTCGTAAATAAACACGTGCTCAACGCGTTCCACTCTCCAAAAAAAACCGGTTCAACGTATCATCCTTTCTTATCCGCTATATTCATGTCTGTACACGACCGATTTTTAAATAATAATTATTTACATAAATGGATTATCTTTTTTTCCTGTCTTGTTCCGCGGATTAATATTTTTGGTTTGGTTTCGCTACTACCAAATTAAAAATAATATTCTCAACAAAGCAGTTACAAAAAACTACTTACAAAAAGAAAACAAATATACTTACTATCGATATATATTTTACCTCTACGTATAATATTTTTATCTATTCAAAAAATTTCGTCAGTCTCACTGCTTTACACAACTTTACTACATTTTTGTTTAATTCGCGTACCCAATATTATACCAGCTTTATATACCGACCTCTTGTAATTTGGTATATTTTTTATCCTTTCTCAAATTAAGATATTTGGTTTACATTTTACATGTGTGATTGACAATATCGACCAGAAATGTGTATCTAATGTAAATAATTGTCGATTAATATTACACAATAATTACTTATTTTGATTTGTAATTAATATATGCACTATATATATATTATGTGGCTCTCTACATAAGTAATAGCTCAAATATAGAAGGGGATTCTTTTTTTTAAATAAAATTAATATATTTATATTTTTAGTACATCATATAATGATCAGCCTTGCCGAATTTCAAGTCTTGTAATCCTCATCATTATCAAACATTTTTCATCTCACCTCACATATCATGCATCATCATTCCATAATAATAAGAATAAAGTTTTTTTTACATGTATGCACTGCATTAATAGCCTCGATTTCCTAAGAATTCAATTCTGTAAATATTTCGGTAACATGACAGAAATGTGTAATGTTCAATAACAGAAAAGGTAATAACAAAAAGTTATGTGGCATTTTTCTACAAAGGAGCAATACTTCTAAATACTTTTGCCATTATACACACTACAAATATTCTCATATTTTGTTGCGATCCCTTAAATATTACAGATCGTATATTGGTTTACCCGTCGTCGTAGCTCTATATGGTTTAATCAGTGCTGCTGGTGCTTAATTAGTAATTGGTACAAGAAAGACCCAGAGCAGCTTCAGTCATGCTCAGACAAAGCGACTCCAATCTAGAAGTAATATCCAACGCAGACATCTGGGAACCACCTGCTCCACCATTACCAGGTTGGCCGAATCCGGAAATATCTCCAACGCCCGACAAACCGACATGCTCATGATGGCCCATTCCAGACCCTAAGGCATCATGCCCAAGGCCGAGAGTTGTTTCAGAAAAGTTGAGACCTCCAATAAAGTCAGCAGCAGCACTTCCTCCAACAAGTGGATTCAAAGCATCAAATTGTGTCATTGGCGGAGACGTGGAGAGTCCTTGAAGGAAGTTTGGTAATGGAGCAGATTTTGTTCTTTGAACTGCCAAGTGAGATCTTGCAGACTAGAAATAAAAATTAGGGTTTTTAGTTTTAAAATTCATACCTACTGTAAATGCGTATACTAAATGCATTTAGTGAGAAAATCATTGTGGGAGGTTTTATTTTATTAATTACCTCTAAAATCTGATCTTGCAAACTTGGCCGCTTTGCCATGAACATGGCATGAATGGAACTTCCTGGGACAGCCCAAGGTGAAGAAGAAAGGGAGGAGTTACCAACTTGTGTGCCTAGGTTAAGTACTCGGGGACTAAAGTGTCGTCCTCCTCCGCTACTGCGCTCCCCAGCACCACTTCCATACTTTGAGCTACCGTTAAGGCTCCCACCTGCTGGGCTTCCGGTACCTCTGTGATGATGGCTATGCCCATGAAAATGTGGGTGGCCCACAGAATTTCTTCGGACGGTTGTGTGCTGCTGTCTCCACAAAGTCATCACACGCTTCTGTTTATCAGTGAATGCTTCATGCACCAAACATCTCTCCAGAATGGAGATCAGTAGACTCTCAGACTCTGGGTCTGGATTGAGCTCACAAGCTTTACCAATCACGTGAACAATCCAAGTTGTAAGCTCAGCATCTGCTTTGTAGGAGTTACCACCACTGTTGCTACTACCACAACTGGTACTTGGTTGTTGTTCATCCGAGGTGGTTGCCTGTGGTCGGTTACTTCCAATTGGACCTACAGGGCCACCAGATGATCCGCCGATTCCAGTTTCCCCTCCAGTTTTGCCTGAGTTGGAACCTGTCTCATCTGCGTCTGTCGCCACTGCAATAGCAAATGGTGGTTTTATAGGGGTTGTGAGCATCCATTTTAATTCTGTTAAAGAGTTCCTCAGAGAGTCCTTGTCTCGGGGCATTTGTTCCGACAGCTGCTTTAGTTGGCCAACTCGATCCTTTAGTTTGGCAATAGATAGAATAATTTTGTGACGTGCACCTTTCGTGACGCCTTGTTGCTCCAAACCTTCCTCTGTCAATGTAAGCATTTCCTCGAAGGTGATGTGAGCGAACAGGAAGGCGTATTTGTGGAGACGAAGACTTTTCAGCCATGTTGGAACATCTGCGATTAAAAAAACATATATAATGTATTACGATATCGCCAAACATTTAAAAGTGACACTTCAAGGCGGTCGGATAACCTATCCCAGCACCACCGACTGCACACCCTATTAGCCATGGAAACTTTTACACAAACTTTTGTTTTTGTTCCAAAGTTACAAAACTTGTAATTTTATCGTTCATTTAAAAATAATTACTTCGCACTCGACCAGTACCAGAACAGAATCAACCCAGACCAACTGATTTTACCTTCTGTACGTCACCTATTACCACACTGTTATCCTTTGTTCAGCTCATCAAGTAACGTTTAATAGTCTCAGCTTGCCCACGTTCATATGAAAGCGCGTAAAGTACACAAATCAACACGCACATCATTTGCAGAAAGTCTATTGACAAGTTTTTGTATATTTCGGTTCATTTCTTGTTCTCTGACACAATTTTTCCTTGTTGTTTTAATTCATCGTCGTAAGTAAGTCGTTCGTTCTTAGGTGAATGCACTTTCACCGATTAATACATTGAAGAAACTTGTGGATTGAATAATTTTGTGTTTGGAGTCATTTTTAGTTTTTGGAAATTTCACTCAAACTTTGAATTTTAAAGGTGAATTAGAATTGATGGAATTTTTAAAACGATAAATTTTTCTGCATTCTCCATTCCCTGTTAGATTATTATTTTTATTTTAAAGAAAGAGCTTTTGGTTTCTTTTCAGATAATAAGACAAGATGGCAAATGATAAGGGTAGCAGTAAGTCGTTCGATTGGGGGGCGTTTGGAAAAGAATTTTTATTTTTGTTTTAAAGAAAGAGCTTTTGGTTTCTTTTCAGATAATAAGACAAGATGGCAAATGATAAGGGTAGCAGTAAGTCGTTCGATTGGGGGGCGTTTGGAAAAGATTTCATCGCTGGTGGAATTGCTGCCGCTGTTTCCAAAACAGCTGTAGCTCCTATTGAGCGGGTCAAGTTGCTCCTCCAGGTGCAAGCGGTCAGCAAGCAGATTTCTAAGGAAAAGCAATACAAAGGAATGGTGGACTGTTTCAAGCGGATTCCCCAAGAGCAAGGATTTATGAGTTTTTGGAGAGGTAACATGGCCAACGTCATCCGGTACTTTCCTACCCAAGCTCTGAATTTCGCCTTCAAGGTAATTCACAAGAATAAAATTGGTTGTTCGAAAATATGAGCGTGTGGTAGAATTTTGAAACAATTTCCTTTTCTTTTTGCAATTGTAGGACAAGTTCAAGGCAATGTTCTTGAAAGGTGTTGACAAAAATACTCAGTTTTGGCGCTACTTTATTGGAAACTTAGCATCTGGAGGTGCAGCTGGTGCTTCATCTCTTTGTTTTGTATATCCACTGGATTATGCTCGAACACGTCTTGCAGCAGACATAGGAGGAGGAAAGGGTGGAAAAGGAGGTGGAGGTGGAAGCGCTACTCGCCAGTACAATGGATTACTTGACTGCATCGGCAAAACGGTCAAATCTGACGGAATATTAGGATTGTACCGTGGGTTTTTTGTGTCCGTTCAAGGAATCATCATCTATCGGGCATGCTACTTCGGATTCTACGATACAGCTAAAGGAATGCTTCCAGATCCCAAGAACACCCCACTCTACATTTCATTCATGATTGCTCAATGTGTCACCACTGTGTCTGGAGTTGTATCCTACCCGTTTGACACTGTACGAAGGAGAATGATGATGCAGTCTGGTTTGCCTGATAGTGAGCGCCGATACAAGAACACAATTGACTGCTGGAGAAAGGTAGCAACACAGGAAGGGGCTGGTGCTTTCTTCAAGGGAGCATTCTCTAACGTTCTTCGTGGAACTGGTGGCGCTATGGTACTGATTCTTTATGATGAGATCAAAGTTGCGATATTCGGAGGTACCGCTTCCGGTGGTGGTGGGGATTAAATTATGAACTATTATTATGATCACAATGACTTTATGAACTATATTTGTGAAATAATTGACTTTTTTATGTACACAACTAACCCAATCTATGTGCGTACTATGCCATGTAAATAAAATGATATAATGGATATTGCCGAAGTGTCTGTATCATATCATATTATTTTTACCTTTCATTCCCGGGCTAGTAAATGTTGGCCTAGAATCGTCCAGATGAGTTTCGCTTCCAGATCCGGAAGAAGCTAGAGAGCTCTGTGGACTCACTTCGGAGGATAGGGACAAGCTCCGTGGCTTTGGTGCACACAGTTCCTCCTGAAATTAGTAAAACGTATTTGAACTGCGTACTACTATAGCCATATCGGCATAAAAGATCCATAATATTATGCATTTCATATAGCATATTACAAGCACCTGTGAGATCCAAGCATCCGAGTGGAGCACAGGAGGTGTCAGACTATTACTGCGACGGATGCGCTGATAATTTGTACCATAATTTCCAGGAGATCCAGACAAATTGCTTTGGTGCTGCTGCCACAATTCATTTGATGGAGGACTTCCTCCGCTGGTGGGGTAATGTGAGCTACCACTGGGAAGTTGTTGGTCTGTGTTAGAATTCCCACCACCATCCCTTCCTCCACTTTGCAAAGTTGCATTCAGTTGGTCAAACTGTTGCAGCCAGGTTGAGAACATACTACGATCGTCCGTTGTAAATGCAGGATGTATCAAACTGTACGAAAGAAGCTGACGAGCTTCCTCAACGAGAGTGCAATGGTCCAATACGTATTTAAGAACTTTGGGGATAAGAGCTAAGTAGATCCCCTTGACCTCTGAATTTTTGGGGTTGAGCAGTGGCAAGTGTGTGAGGAGATCCCGCATGAGGGCTTCTTTGGATTCTGTACTGTTGAGGGATGCCACGAAATCTGTAATAAAAAATGTATACAAAATGATATAGATATTTTCACTGGAAATGCATTGATGTTAAAGGGTTCCAAAACATATAATTATTGCTTACTAGGATCGTTGGCCAGTATTTCGGTCCTTCTAAGGTCTGTGCAATCTGCGATTTGTCTGTTGAGAACAGAAGTGAGAAAACGCGCTTGTGTGGGTTGAAGTCTTCTGAGCATGGCCACCATTGCCACTGTCTGCTCACAGGGTGACCACCGGTCAAACCAGTTACAAACCGTGGTCACTTGTTCTCGAAACATTTTGGTAGACTTCCTGAAATTCTATTAAGAAACGAACAAAAATTAGTGATTGTGTTTCAAAGCCACTGTCTGCTCACAGGGTGACCACCGGTCAAACCAGTTACAAACCGTGGTCACTTGTTCTCGAAACATTTTGGTAGACTTCCTGAAATTCTATTAAGAAACGAACAAAAATTAGCGATTGTGTTTCAAACAATTCTGCGACTTTCATTATAAGTCAAAGTGAAAAGCGCCATGCATGCATGTCTATTCACGAAAGTGGATGAAAATTAACTGAAAGCCAATCTTGATCAACACACAGCCATGAAAAGCCATAATACTAGACTTATTTTGTATCCCAACTTTCTTTCCTTTTCAAGGTGCTATGTGTGTTATGGAATGAAATGAAGCGTGGAACTTTAGCTTCGTCACGTCAGTATTAAGAAGTTTGATACAATTTGTAATCTCATTATTAATATGTACCCGTAATACCGTTCGCGTGTTGGATAGCATGCGTTTTCTATACTTTACTAACACTGCACTAGTCACTATAATATAACAAATAACAATATGTTATATTGCCATATTATCCGGACATTAAAATTACCTATCCGCTTGTCACGTTTTTCCAGTTCACGGAAAAAACTAAAGTTATTTATATTTCGGGGCAAAATAAAACTAAATACAAAGCGGATGTATGTACCTTATTGTTCGTCTATCTATGTATATGAATGTTGAATGTACTTATAGTCGTTTTTTACATGTAATTAGAGTATAATTTATTTAACCTTAAGTCAATTTTGATGTTGCGATTTGGTTTATATTATGTGTCTATATGTTCACGAGTGTGTACAAACACGTGCAGTGTTGTCGAACATTTGGTACAAGCTGCCAGGGCATGAACGTGAGCGACATTATTAATGTACACGATGGTGTTAAAAATGAATAGTAATTACTTTGTATTATCTCTTTTACAAGTGCTTTACTTTACATGGAGGCATATGAAAATCCTTTGCTTCGTGGAAACACAAGTCTCTGGTGTTGGATTCTCAGAAATAATGCGTCTATTTTTGGCCTTTATTGAAACAAAAGCCAGCCAAACTTTTTTTTTTACAAATCCAATCACACCATTCTATCACCATTCCGTTTCTGTTTTCTATCAGACCAAAATAACTTTAAAAACTCTTCAAGTTGAGTTGTTACTTGTTACAATCTCATGAGTAATACTAAAACGGTATATGTGTAACATATAATCCCACACAAGAGTTCTATTATTTCGCTTGCACGTTATCATTTTCCAGCACTGTACATGGCTAATTTTCAACATCATCAATCATAGCTGTAAGGATTTTTAATGTATACTCTGGAATGAAATACATATTATAAAACATGCACGTCACACTTTTCTAGCTTCACATGTTTCCCTTTCCCTATTTTGCTTTGTGTCGTCGTCGTGGGTTGTTCAATCTCCAACCGTTTTAGCACGCGACTCTCTCACACACAGCTTCGAGTATATGAAGCTTGAAATGAAACCCGAAAATATTTCCGTGTTCAGTTGTCATCTGAGTGCAATGCTGCCAACTACACAATTACATTGGGAGATGGTGTCAATTTTTTTTAAATGTCATGATTTGCCTTCTCATCATAGTATTCTATTTCTGTTGTAGTTATTATGCAAATAAATAACAAGTTTGTCAGCATTATTTATAGAGAGAATGCAACTGAACGCTCTGCTATATCATCATCATCGCTAATTCTTGTAAATTATTATTCCTATAAAATGTGACAGTGAGTAATGACTCGCATATCAAAGTAGCACTGTCAAAAGTCATAACAAAAATATCATAAAAGCATGTATTAAACAAAAACAGAAAAAAATATGAGCTTCTGATTTAATATTACATACTTAGTGCACATAAAGTAATATAATCAGCCAAATGACAAAAATGAAATGCAATATGCCTGCCAACTTCACTTCAAGGAAGGGAAACAACAAACCTAAGATGATCATGAGGATTTTTTTTTTGTAAAGCTTTCTATGAAATGGATGCTGAAATATTTATATAAAAGAAAGTTGCCACCACCACACACTCGTCAACAAACAAGCAACAGTGGCTAGCTCTGTCTGCCTCCCTCCCTGCCTGCTCTACACTATATACTTTTTGCTCTTTAACGATAATGCTGAGAGATGGATTACATTAGAGCGTGGTTACTCAGTAGTAATAAATGCGCAATAATAAGCCATGTTTTATAACATATGAACCTACAAAAATGTAAATTTAACATGTGCATTTTGAGGATGTGTTTTTTAGTATTTTGAAAAGGAACCGTCTGCCTGACTGGATATATATATATGTATGTATGTCTGTTTGTCTGTGTAGCCAACAACCATATCATTATCTGTCGGTAGTACTCAAACCCTACAAACTTACATTTTTTTACGTACCTTACGGTTACGACGAATAAATACAAGTTTAGTTTGCTAACATAACACATCCAGTTTTATGAATATTGGTTGCATGCATGGAAGAAAAAAAAGGAGAAGATTGTGAAGGCGGAACACACAAGAAAACTGGTTGGTTACGCTTAAAAATCTTCTTGGCTTTAGCCTCCTTGTCGTCATCATGATGATCACTGTAGAGAATACACACATCGACCGTCACATTTATCATCATCTCTTTTTTCTCTATGCATGCTTGTATATTATATTACTGTACTATAATAGTATACTATAATGATTATGATGTGAGCATGCAATATGCAATGTTATCGAATGATGTGTGTATGATAATGGTATGGCTTGGCCATGAAAATTTTTAAAAACTTTAAAAAATGCATTTTTAAAAGCCAAGGAGGATATGAAAGAGAGACAGAGAGGCTCTTTAAGTCTAATACAAAATTATATGCATACATACATACATATGCAACTTCCCTTCCAAACTCTCAATCATTTATTTTTTGTGGCACGTATGCATTATTTTTGATTCAATAATACAAATTAGGAAATACACACGGTATAATAATAATGAATCATAAAAAATGCAAGGATGCATGCATGCATGCTTTACAACATGTTTCATAGCCAAGAATATAATACACATAACCTCTCGCTCGTCAAACGAGGATGAGGAGAAAGAGCCAATAAACCAAAATGTTCGTTTGCCGACACTAACTCAACTTCACATATACTATCATCTATCATTTATAAAGGCATTTTTTTTAATTTCTTCCTTTTATGCAATATCATGTCCTTTTAAATACTCTCTTCTTTTCATTATTATAAATAATAACTCAAAAAATTATCATCGGTCGGGCTTATTACACGTTCATTTTGTTCCACAGTCTCTGTTGCCAATATAATAATAATAGACTATAATAGTCCACAGACCAGAGTCCGTGTATGTATGTTGTACATTGTGCGTGGTGGTGTGCATTTGTGCCATATATCAACTCAAAAAAGCACTTTTACTCCCACGTTTGTTGCACCTGTCTCTTTTTTTAAACAATCCACTACACCTCAAATCCATCTCCATCATCTCGTGTACAGAAACCAAAAAAAAACTAACCAATATTTCCCTTCATTCATTCACT
>JAHZNC010001393.1:0-45943 GCA_027744095.1 Zhuqinia jingwanae
AGAGATTGTAATCTGCAAAGAAAAAAATAAGAGAAGAGTGAAAGGTGGAGAGAGAAAAATAAAAAAAGGAGAGAAAAAAGATATTGGAATATATCTATTTTTTTCGCCTTTTCTCCTTTCTTTCTTTCTTCTTTTTCATGTCATTTTTTTCCCAAGGTTTCCCAAAAGTGACTAAAAGACGTTTTTGGATCGCATTAAAAATTGTTGATTGTTGTCTCAGTGTTTGCTGCTGTTGCGTACTTCCTTTAAAAAACTATATAATATGATTTTATGAATATCTACTCAGATAACTAGTTACTTAGGTATGTATAATGTATCATGTTATTATGCTACTACGAAATATGTGTGTACGTATTTCATGGTCAAAACAAAGTTCAAACAGGCAGGCAAGGAGTGTGTTGAGAATTGAACGCAAAACTGTTACACCGAAAAATAATATAAAGTCTGTTAACACAAAACGGTATGAGTTCACACCCACGCACATAGGCATTCAACCATATGGTGTGGGTAGCAGTTCTGTGTACAAGTGGTTTTTTATCTTGCCAATTATCTTCCCATATATCCCCACAATAATAATCATATAATAACAATGCATTTAAATATGCATAGCCATTCAAAATAATAATAAAAAGCGTGATATGTATAATAATAATAATAATAATATGCTCAAAAAGTAGCATATACACATCTTCTTCTTCATCTCTTTCTACTATGTGTACTCTGTCAACCGTACCGTACTATTGGAGTAGGCATATCAAAAAAAAATTATATTCCTTTCACTTTTTTTCTCCGTTACGGAGCCTCAATGTTACATAAAATCAATGTATTGTCGCCTTTTCTGACTCTTTATAGAAAGAAATATGTATGATGATGGCAAGGACGATGTTCTTTTTGCAGGTGTCAAGGAAATCATGTCGTTTTGTGTTGTATACACACAAGGAGCTCGTTGCTCCTGTGAAAGGTTGCTGGCAGCGTGTTTGACACATTCTTCCGTCGTCGTCCTGGGGCATCGTGCGTTCAACCAAAAATATTTACCACAAATGTATCTACTACTCATTTTCATTTCCCGTTTATAAAGCTATGCGCTATGTTTATTACGCCTTTGCAATATTTTTAGAGTGGAATATTTTACTTTGAGTCAGGAAAATGAAAAAAAAATTATACGGAAGCTTATTTATTTCCTATATTCTGCTTATTATGAGGCATCTGAGTTTGCTCAGTTTAGTTTGGCTATCCATATATATGAAGTGAAGATTAACTCATACTGACATGTTTAAACTCTACTCAAGATATTTGCTTTTTTTGAAAACTACTAAATATACTTGCACGCGTATTAAGGGTTGTTGTACATACCTAAAAATATGTACATTTTTCTGGGTGAAAAGTCTCACGTGGCCACACACTCAATCGCATCCATTTTTACTGCTTTAAGTATATAATGGCCTGTTATATATATTTTTATATCGTTTTTATAACACTAAGATAGCACCACCACCACCCCCTTTCTCCAGATTATTTTTTTCTATAGTATCCACACAATGGGGTAGCTTTCTTCACTTTTTTTCATTGTAAAGTACATAATAATCGGTGTTGTTGTTGTTGTGTGTGTGTGTATTTCGTTATACGCTGACATGAATTGAATGGTGTGGTGGTGATGGTAATGCTGATGATTATTATGATTATGATGACAATGACTTGATGCGGTGTGATGGTCTTCTTCCTTCACTCTCGCTCGCATTTTTTTTCTCTTCTTCTTCTTCTAAGAATCGGTCATACATAAGCACCAACCACCACCACTACCACCACACCGATTATGTGTATGAGTATATATGCAGTGTGCAATACCGTTTTTTGCTAACATGATAACCACAACAATATCAAATATAAGAAAGGGCTTATGGGCTTTTTTTAATAGATGGTCAGAGTAGTAACCGCATGAAATAACAGTGAAAAAAGGTAATCTTTTATATTCATCTAACTGCACCAAATGGCAATACCGTTTATGCTCCTGCCATCACCATCACCACCACCATTGTCATTGTTATAATATTATTATATGTATTATTATTATTATTATTATTATATACATAATACAACAGTGCGTATTTAAGTAACAAAACAGGAAAAAAAAACGCTTTGAGCACATATTATGATGAAAGTCATGTTGCTCTTTTCTTGGTTCGTCTTACACTTTTTTTTATTCTCAAAAGATTACATTATACGGCTTGTAAGTACCACTTTTTAGCTTATTTTCTTGTGCAGGACCATACACAAACACACACACCCAAAAGAATGGACCATATATATACTACTTGGCTATTTTGGTTTTTTTTTTGTTGAAGAAGAAAAAAAGGTTGCTACGTGTATTCATGAACCCATATAAAAGCCATGGTCTTTTTTTCTTTCTTCTTTTGTGTGTATAAGAATGTGTCTCCTCTGCGCTCACTACAAAGTCAGTCCCACAAAGTTAAAGTCAAGCATACATATTTTACACACCTTGTGATACGGTCTGGTGATGAAAAAAAGGAAAATGCTCTCTCTCTCTCTCTTTTAAATTGCTGTAACCGGCTAAAAATATATCCATTTGGCACTACTACTAGGTATATATGGTATTTGGTACATAGGTGGTATATAATACACAGATTGTTGTGTGGTGGTGGTGGTGGTTTTTAAAATACAAACCAACCTTTCTTCAGGAGGAACATTAGAAAAACGGCAGTTTTAAAAGCCAGTTAAGAGCATTCTAACCATTTTGACTGCTACTATGTAGAGAGACCAACCTCTCTTTTCTTTTCAGTAATGCTTTTGTGTGTAGTGGTATTATTACGTGTATATCAACTGTTCTATGGTTTTTGTATGTGTTTCTTTTCCTAAAGGTTCAAGCAGGAAAAAAAAATGTGGGAATAGAAGAAGGGAAAGAAAAGAAAACTTGCCCATCTATTTCGTTTGCGATAAAATCATAATTGAGTCGACGTGACACAAAGATTTGCACACGACGGAGAGAAGTCAGCAGTGTTGGTGGTGGTGCTGGTGCTGGTGGCAGTGGTAAAAATGCTACTACATATATTTACTACCATACATATAACCCGGTGTGTGTATAAATGTTATGTAATATATCTATATAATAAACGTTATTACGCAATATTAGTTGGTTTGGTTTTAGATTCAACCACATATACACTATTCTATAAAAAAGAGTGCACATATACATATAGGTATATAATAATAATAATAATAATAATAATAATAATAATAATGTTGCCAGTTATACCATCACTATCATGTCATTCATACTTTCATGTTACGCTATTTTTTTTCTTCCTGACTCTTCTGATTGTGACGGTAGTGGTAGCTGCGGCGGTTGTGTGGTGGTTAGCGCACTTTCCTTTTTTTTCGTAGAAAGGCGTAAGGAAATGTATAAATGCACGCGTATAAATACGTATGTACACAACGCAACAGAAACCAAAGTGCCACAAACATAAAAGGTATGATCCAAATCCACCACTTTTTTATTCCAGAGAATGTATTATTATATTTAGTATACATACTTGAAAGACAGAGATATCCTCTGAAGGTCTTAAATAAATATATATACTTTTGTATTTGTACATACATATATATGCCCATGTTGTGTAACAACTGAAGAAGGGGTGACCGTATTTTGTTGGCTGATATGTGTGCCCATCATGATGATGATCATGGTTTGTGCTGCTGGTTGATACCGTTCCAATATTATTATTATTATTGTTGTATTAAATCTTTGGCAATCAGAGAATCAAACGGTAAAAAAAAGAAAAGTTACAAGCTTTTCTACTGGTAGCAGTAGCAGCAGTAGTGATTTTTATTTCTGTCAAGAAAAGTAAATGTGGAACCTTGTAAGTAAGGTATTATACCGCCACCATCACCACCACTAAAAAGATGTATATACATTTTTTTCTTCTCAAGTGAAGCAAAAAGAAAAACCGGTGAAACTCTACAAAAAAAGTCTTTACAATTCTTTTACTTTTTTTGTAAACTTGTTACACTTTCTCTATCTCGCTCTCTCTTTTACAACTGTAGTACTTTTTTTCTGCTGATAAAACCGGAATCGGTTTTTCATCGAAATGACCCGCAGACAATCCCTCCTACCAATTCTCTATTTTGGACAAATTCAGCGCTTTCATTTTTCGTCTTCTTCTTCGTTTTCCCTTTTTTTTTAAATGAGAAAAGATAGATCTTCAGTTGTACTGGTTTTCTACTTTATATTTTCCCTCTTTTTCTCTAAAAAAAACATTGTAATAATGTCATTGGCCATATATATTTATATATCTATATTTTATGTATCTGTAATTCCAAATGAGATCATGATCATGGGGCAAGTAAATACACCGACAAAAAAACCCAGATATTTTTATTTGTATGATGGCGTATTATGTTATAGTGTTTCCTTTTATGTAAGAAAGAAAAAGGGGTTGTGCAGCAATCATAACTTATGCATGTCATAATATAATAAGTACATACATTTATATGTGAATGTCCTCTCTATTTACTTGTTTTTCAACCAAATTCATTTTATGAAGGGAGAAAAAAGGCAGAAAAAAAGAAAAAGAAGAAATCACAGGAGCAGCAGCAGTTGTAAGTTGTAACAGTCATTCACTTTGGCAGAACAACAATCACAATCACAAAACACCACGCAGCAAAGTTTAAAAATTGGTGTAAGAAGTAAGTAATACATAAAAAAAGTATAAATATTTTTTTTCTTGCTTTTGCTCCGGAAAGAGGAAGGAAGCAGCAAGGCAACTTGGGTTACACTACTACTCTCATTTCTATTAAAACATTTTTTTATATATCAACCACAGCAGAAGGCATAAATGTATTTAACCATTTTAATATTATTTTTTTTTTTACGTAGCTTTGCCACCGCTAACATAGGTATTCATAAACCTACATAGTAGAGCAAATGGAGAGAAAGAAAGAAATGTGTAGTGATTTTGATGGTGAAATGAGAGAAAATGGGAAAAAAGAAGAAGGAAGAAATGAAAATCACCCTCTGTCCAAGTTTTCCCATTCATATAGACTTTTTTTTGCCAAATGCCACAAAATCTGACAGAAAATCATCAATTTTCTTTCCTCTTTTTTTTCTCCCTTTTTCATGTATTATTATTATTATGATTATTATAACAGGAGGAGGAGGAGGAGGAGGAGACGAAAGGGAGAGATGAAATTTTTTTTTGACTTTTGTCAGTGAAACCACAAAACGACGGGCCACTATAATGCTACCATGACTCTTTTTCTTGTTGAATAAGAAAAATGAGGAAAAAAGGAGGGAGTGCATAGTACTTGGCTACATAACGTAACTATACATTTCTCTTAAACAAAGTATTGTTTACGTGTGCCTACTTACGGGCTACAGCTATTCTTCTCTTTTTTTTTGGGTGCCACTGTTTTGTGAGTAGTGAGCAGAGAGAATGGATAATAGTGTCGACTGTCCGACCCTTTCTCACCCGCCACCACCACCGTTTCCACCATTATTTAACGTACACTTTTATTTATGTATTTATTGCTTTCTTAAGTGTGCTCTATTGATTTCCTCATTCTTTTTTTTACATACACTCATTATTCTTCCAACTTGTTAAACAAGATTTGCTGAAGCAATAGGGCAAAAAAGAAATCTTCAAATAATAATAAGGGATGATGGGAATGCATTATCTTGACTTTCATTTTTACGGAATTAATGTGAAAAAATCTTTAATCATTTTAGCGTGAAGAAGGATAGTTATCAATACCATTATTATTAGCATTATCATTATTATTACAGCACCTTTTTTGTAAATAAGAAAGGGTTAAGATAAAAAGTTATTCAAAAAATCCCAAAAAAGTGCATCTTTTATTAAAGTGAAAGGGTGAACATTAGCAAACTGCATCTTATATGCAACCATATTTTCATCAAAAAGCATAAAAGGTTGTATAAAGTTATGAGTTGTTTTTTGTAACTTTTTTTCAATAAAACAGAAAATAGCATCAATATAGAATAAAATGGGAGCAGGAATATAAAAAATGCTGTGATCCCTTTTAAATTTCTGTGCAGGAATACGTAATCATTGGGAATGTTTTATACCCACCACCACCAACAAAAAAAAATATAGTAAGAAAGTGCCATAAAGAATCGGAGAGCGTAAATGTGACTGATGATCAACTTATTATATATATTTTTCTTCATCTTTCTTCTTCTTCTTCTTCTTCTGGTTTGGTCTTGAGCGACTAGCCGCGGAAAGAAAAAAATTGGAGAGATGTAAACGGTATCCAGGACGGTATTGTGGCCCCATTACTTACAGAATAAAATTCCACACGCCAAGTGACTAATGAAGTACGAAGAAGAAGAGAAGCCAAAAGGAAAATATAATATCTTATTGGAAGATAAGTCATCATAAGTAGCCAACACAGCAAAAAAAAAATATTTAGTGAGACGTTTACGTTTCCTTCTAATATATATTTTTTTCTGCTTGTTTTATTTCTTCCCGTGACTTGTGAAAAAGGGAGCTTGAGTAAATCATAGACGCGCACGGCGATGAAGAAGAAGAAGAAAAAGTTGGGAGAAAAGATAAAGCAAATTAACTACTGGTCTAGCCATTTCGCTAGTAACAAAGTAAGCATAAAAGTAGCACCACCAAACACGTCATTTCACCACATACAAATAATAATAATAACAGACTCTTTCTTCAACTATAAGAAACACACACACATTTACTAAGTATTACGACAAACCAATAGAATTCTCAGAGAGAAAATGATAAATACTTGTTTGTTGATGGTAGAATATAAACAGTGCTCAAGACAAAACAAGAAGAAGAACAGACTGAGACTGAGAGAAAAGTGTGCAAGTTCGTAAATCAAGTCTTTTCCAGTCAAACTGTCTTTTAAGATGATAAAACAAGCTTGTGAACTTTATAATTTTTTGCTCTTCTCTCAAGAAGTGGAAGTACAACACCCTCAAGCACTATTTTATCCAAAAAGTAAGTCGTTTGGTTTTTTGTGACGTCGTCGTGTGTGAGAGTGTATCTTTCTATATGTTATGCCATGTCGACTACTATTTTTCTGATGTTTACCTACAAGAATAACTCACTTTGTAAAATCACGAAAAAAAAACCTTTTAATCTTCTCACGCTGTTATATTATTCTATGATGCTAAAGAGGACGTTCTAAACCAAACGGAAAATCAAAATTTTAACTTGGCTTTATTTACATTAGCGCTGATTTACGAACACCTCGATCTCCTGATACAAATTTGAAACGATTTTCTCAACAGTCTTAAGTCAGATTGTGTGGTGGAATGAAAGATGTTTAATTGGATTCCATAAAGGCCTCTGTCCCAACAACTTTATTTAAAATAGTAATAATGAAAACATTTTATTTATCTTTTCATTTTGAAAGGAAAATGCTAGCGGAGGAGGAGGAGAAAACTATGTTGTGTGTATTCAAGTGGCTAACCATAATTTGTCAAACAAGTAAAAACTTTTTAATCTTTTGGTGGTTTGCTTCGTGTTAATTAATAAAATTAGCACTCTTAAAATTACTTTGAAAACTTGAAATGAAAAATCTTTTTTTACCAGCGCATTTACCTAAAAGGTTATATTTTAAATGTTGAATTAACATTGATGATGTTTCTATGTAAAATGTAAAATGTAAATAAACATTATAAAAATATTAAACTTTTATGTGATGTGGAGGTTTTTTTTGGGTTACTGCACACCAAAAAAGGATGTGGTGTATGTACCTAAATTTTCAATTCAGATTGTGACCGCTATATGATCATGCTCCAATAATAATAGGAAGAGCTACATCATAATAATATTATCTAGAATCCACGCATCTTTCCAATCTCGGAAAGCAGAATGGGAAGTTGGCTCTCGCTTGGCCCCAACTTGCATGCTTTCTTCTTTGTACAAACGTGTCATCATGAGCCGTCATCATCCCCTTTCAATGTTTTCTCTGACTCTTTGGCTGCTGCTGCTGCCGGTGTGTTTCGGTTCACTAGCCAGCAATTCCCCGTATTCAGGTCCAACTCACCCACAAAAAAATCTGTACCCTGTGTTCATGTTCATGTATGCGTTTGTGTGTATTTTGTATTGTGTTTGGGTGGAAGACGTGACTACTGTGAGCTCTTTGAGTTTGCAGAGTTCTCATCATCTCACCAGCAGCAGCAGCAGCAGCAGCAGGATATTGCCTTTTCAAACAAACTTGTATTTACGCTTTTACGCTGTATCTCGAGAGTAGTACAGCAGAAGCAGAAGCGGCGAAAGCACGCAATATTTTTTTTGTTTGGATGTGTGCATCTATCAGTTTTGGTTGAGCTGAGCTCAGGCGAGCGAGGAGAGGGTAGAAGTAGAATAGTAGGGGCAACGCAAGATATTCAATATAGAAAACAGATAGAGATAGCTGTGTGTGGTGTGGCCATGTAAGTATGCGCGTTCATGTGGAAACTTGCAGAGTAAGATAATAACATTAAAAAAAGAAATATATTTGGTTAACGGGTTTTCAATGAAATTACGTGTATTTCCTGTACAAATGTTCACGTACGCGTGAATTTCAGTTTTTTTGCTTATATTTTTCTCTCAAGTTTCAAATTACAAAAAATAAAATAGCTTTACAATTTATAAGTTTATTATGAGTCTGCGTCTATCAAGTAAATATAATTTTTATTCCAGAGATCAGTATTATTCAAATTGCAAGTCAACTAATGATGATCATTTTCGATGTTAGTTCACTTGGATTTCAAATGGGGCAGGACAATAATGCAAATAAAAATCAAGCAAACAAACAAGAGATGTAAAAGAAATCAAAAGTCTTCCAGGAGATATGTTGTTGTTGGCATAATTGTTGTTGTAATTTGATAAGTGATTACTTATTTGACCAAAACAAGGAGCTTTTTCATGTTTTGTTAAATTTTCGTCGTATCATTAGTATAATCACCAAAGTTTTCATCTAGTTTAATTTAATACGTCCATATACAGATATGCAAAAAAAACATGACTATTATTATTATTAATTATTTCTGTTATGAAATATATTCTCATTGAACATAATATGTTTGTACAAAAAAAAAAAGTGCTGTCCGAAAAATCCAGAATCCAAATATCTAGAGGTATCACAAACATTTTCCCTATTTTGCTTGCATGATTTAACGATACCCTCAAATTTGAAATAAGAATCAAACTGTGTGTGTACCTACACATAAATATATATATAGTATGTATAAGTTGATCTGCTCACAAGCAGTTTGTTTGTCACCATTACAGTAACTAGCATCTCAATCGCCTCCACTACCGTTGGTGCTGCTGATGCTGGGGGAAATGAGAATATAATATGACTACCTATTACTACTGCTGCTCTAAACAAGATCAACCTTGTTTGTTATGTTGATGTTTGTTGTAGGCGGCATAATATATATAACAACCAGATACCGACTGACCGATGCATATATTATATCATCATCATCATTATTATTATTAGACATATGCAGATGTCATATTGCTTTGGTCAGAGCTTGTTTTTTTTTTTTGGTGAAAGCTTTTTTCCTCTTTCTGTCTCCCTTTTTTTCTCTCTCTCTCGGACATCTTGTCTGAGAAGAGAGTTAGTTGATCATCCGTGTTTGGTGGTTGGAACACATACACATAACAAGATGTCCAGTTTTACTATTATGATGACTACCATATACATGACTGTCCTCCTACTGTCCTCATATATTTTACAAAGGAAACAGTAGTAGATTCCTTCTTTCTCTCTCTCTCTCTATGTCAGTTATAACAAACAACATCATAAAAAATACATATTTTTATAATAATAATAATATATCATTTTCCGTGTATCATTTGATTCTCTTCTATTTTTCTGTATCAAATATATGATCATTATTATTATTTCCAAAAATGTGTGTGTGTGTGCGGGAGCCGATATGTAGCCATCATCATTACTACTATTATTATTATTACTATATTATTATTATTATTATTATTATGATGTATATGTTGTTGTAATACTAATAATAACAATAATAATGACGATAATAATATTGTGTATGCAATAAGCATGTTATCTCTCTGTAAAATAAATAAAGATCTGAAGGAAAGAGAGCCAAAGGCAAAAAGGAAATTGACAGTCATTAAAAGTACACATTATCTCCGGGAATCATTAAAATTTTGCTTGGATGCCACATTTCACTTTTTTGTGTGTTCAAACTGATTGTGAGTGGACGCACATGCCTGTCCGTCATTATATTTTATATTATTATTATTATTATTTTTGCTGATGTGAGGATGATGATGATGATATCATGGGCCCAATTCCTTTTTCTATGCACACGTGTAACCACTTGTAATTTTGAATGCCAGAAGAAAAAAAATCGTGATTCTGTATAAGTTTTTCAAGGTTTCGATTCGATTGATGTCCAACAACGAGCAAAATGCAACAAAGACAGAAAAAAACTGAAACAAAATAGATATGCAGCAATATCAATAATGAGAAATATTTCTTAAAGTAGAAAAAGTCTTCCAGTGCTCATTGTACCTATTTATTGGATGTGGAGGAAGTATGTAAGTCAGACTTTGACAAAAAAAAGTTCAAGCAGTTTAAAATATTATACGATTGTGAAATAAAGACAATACGAGTTAAAAGCCTAAATAGTTTTGCGTTGCCCCAAATATTATTATTTCTCTGCGTAAATAAATTTTGTGTAAAATTGTCTAGTCCAACTTTGTAAGAGCTTTGTAAAAAGGGATTTTCACGCCAGGTTTAAAAAAAAATATATGTTCTGTACAGCTATAAGTTTGTATTTAACGAGAAATTGGTGGTGGTGGAAAAGTTGGAGTGATATAAACCAGCCGGATGCACACAAGCAAGCCAACTCACACGTTGTAATTTTCACATTCCTTCTAGTATCAGAGAGGCAGAGGAAAGGTTTTAGCTTTGGCAAAAAGCAATAGAGAAAATAAAATATTATATTATGTAGCTATCTGTCTGATGGTGGTGGTGGTAGGATTCATTCATGGTCATATAGTCATGGCACGACATTATGACACACGGCATTCATATACTCGGAAGTTGGGAAATGGGATGACAAGAAGTGTAACCGGAGACAAGCTAATCAGTTCAGAGACCATCCAATTTCACTGTGATGAGCATGTCATTACAAATATTACTTGAGAACCTCTTTTTGTTACGGCTACTTACAATACATACATAACAATATACACTATGAGCCTCCTCAAAATTATAGCTCTATATATGCATAATATATTATGATGATGATTATTATTATGCCCGTGTTTTGTTATATGGGTGGTGGTGTGTAGATGGATTGTACGTAGTATGCATAAGTCAACATTTAACCGAATATTACATTTTGACTTGTTATATGAATCACTTCTTGTGTGACTCTCTCTCTCTGCCTAAAAACGTGAATGAGCTCTTTATATTCTATCCCTTTCTCAACTCACATTTCTTCTTCCTCGTCCAAACAACTACATAACTTGCATGATGATATATAGTACACATGAGTTTTATACACTGACACTCTTTTCACACAACAGTCCGTCTCTCTCTCTCTCGCTCTCTACTTTCTACTTTTATACCTCTTCTACCCCTCTCCTCCTACAAAATTTACTTTGGCATTAGATCACTGGGAATACAAGCAAAGTTGTGTGTGTGATAGTTAAGTTGTTATATGAATAATAGCGGTTGAGCAGTTACATCAGTAGTAGGAAGGCAGCAGCATTCAATTGATGATGATGACGGTGATGGGATAAATGAGGAACTTTATGGTACCACCATCACATCGCGATCATGATGATGATGATCATCATCATACCACCACTCCCGCTACTGCTGCTCCTATTTACTTGTTCCATATCACATCACTAAATAGCAAGTTTTACTCTGCTTTGTGTGCGTGTGTGATGTGAGTCAACTTTTTGGGATACATCAAGGGAGAAATGGTGATGGTGGTGGTTGTGCTGGCTGGCTGGAGGTATTGGTATAATATGGTGTGTGTGTGCAAGAGAGTCCAATGACAATAACTTGCTATCTCAGTAGATTTGCTCGGCGAGAAAAAGATTCTTTTTGACTAATCTCTGCAGCGACTTAGCTTGACTAGAGACTAATGTTCTCGAAGGAAATAACAAATGACAAAGGCATCTATATTAAAACGACCATGTATGATGCATGCATGCATCCTTACATCGACATATAGTATTTATATACGCGTAGTAGTTACTATAATGTACTATCATTCGCCTTGGCATTCTACTAAATTGTTCAGCATTATCAAATATATTTTATTATATATAACGAGAAGATGATAACAATAATAATACGGCTCTTTTCTCCGTAATGTCTTTAGTAGCAGCGGCAGCGGCATTCACCAGCTCTCCTCACATCTATAAACATTAGTTTAGTAGCTGCTGCTCCTGATGCTGCTGCTGCTGCTGCTGCAGCAGCTCCAGAAGAGAGCGGCAAGGATGCGGAGGAACTGAGATTTTCTGTTCTGTGAAGACATCGGAATCACCATCATCATTTAAAACAAATGACTTGATGGATGACTACAGATTAGAAATTTTCCTACTTGTTCCTCACTCTCTCGCTCACTCTTTTCTTTCCACTCATTCTTCTTCGCTTTTCATCTTCCCCCATTCATTCCACATACTACTACCACTACTACTACTACAACAGCAGTGACAATAACCCAGCCCGCTCACTTTCTATCAGACTTCCTCCTACTAAAAAAAATATATATAACTTGTCTCCTCCAACTTACTACTCATTCACTCCCATTTACGACTTTACAAACTGACTTGTGGAATTTTATGTACTTTATGGATGATAGTGAGAACTATGTGTGTAGCACAAACTACTACTTCTACTGGCATCCAACAAATTATCTCAAAAACCGTAACCGACAATGATAAAAGTACACACACACACACACACACACACACACACACTTACGTATGAATAAGCAATATATAATATATCTCTTGTGTGAATAGTAAACATGTAAAACTGAGTTGTGAAAAAGGAAACTAAATATGACAAGTTGCAGGAAGCCCTTGTCAACCTCAAATCTCTCTTCATTTCTTTTTTACTATATTCCCCTTCATTAACATGGCTATTGGTTTCATTATATTTATCGAGGACGAAGCATAATATATGCATATAAACTGTTAGTGTCACTTTTTTTGTTCAGGACCAGGCTATACAGAACAGAAGAGTCATAGAGTAGCAGTATAGGGAAGATCAATGAAACCATTGTTTCTCGTTTGTTTAGCAAGAAATATATATGTATTCTCTTCTCTCTCCTTCTCTCTCTCTCTCTGTTTGTGTGAATGTATGAAAACATTGATTATCACTAAATTTTCTTATCACAGGCACAAACATAGTAATAATAAGTATTCTTCAAAATAAAGCTTTTTACAAACAAAAAAGGTGTCTCCATTTCCTTCTCATTCTGACAGCCAATAATAATAATAATAATAAAAATATTAATGATAAATAGTTAAGAAGCCGGATAGAAGATAAAAAGAAGAGTGGCAAGAGTGTATATATTGTTCACCTACTTGAGAAAACTTTTTTTTTTTGGCTCTCT
The DNA here is from genome assembly GCA_027744095.1 of Zhuqinia jingwanae. Lineage (NCBI taxonomy): Eukaryota > Metazoa > Arthropoda > Collembola > Entomobryomorpha > Paronellidae > Zhuqinia > Zhuqinia jingwanae. Next base: position 13,616 of record JAHZNC010001393.1, read on the forward strand.
GATAATAACTTTTGGAAAGTATCAACTGATGCATATTATAAGGTATCATTTTATATGTGTGTTTACCCTCTCTAAAATGTACTTTTCCAATTTTGATTAAAAAGAAAAAATATATATTTTGGTGATGATGAGTCAAGCATTTATATATTTTGGTGATGATGAGTCAAGCATTTATATATTTTATGATGATGGTCGTAGTGGCGTATACTCCATATAGCCATAATTTTCGGAATGAATACAACTCATTTATGGGGAATTAGCGTGATTGATGGTTGTCCTTATTTACATAAACAACAACAACAACAAATCTTGAAAAATAGCTGTGTGTTTAATAACACCAGTTGTGTGACAAAAACAACATAACGCCCTTCCAGACTCCATGCTAGAATAAGCAAAGTTTGCTTGTTTTCTCAAACTGCTGCTTGCTACGTCAAATAATGTCAAAATCAAATCACATCACCATCCCCATCATCATCCAGATGAAAAAAAAACTTTTAGAATGACGCATATTTATTAATGTATACTTTTAATGATATACATTAACTATAAATTTCTTTTAGGATTAACAAACAACAACTTGTTGTTTATTTCTCAGGGACACATAAATAAATACTCGTCTTTGAACAGCCAACAACAAAAACTGCGCGTCTTCATTTAAAACTAAACATTATTACAATCTGCCAAAAAAAAATGTGCACATAAAGTTGATTTTTTTTTACACAAGTGCTTTTTATTGTGAATGTGCACATGTTTGCATGAGAATATGACAAAGATCTATCATTAAATGAAAATCAGAGTCAGATTGTAAGCAAGCCTGTTATGTTGGTNACACAAGTGCTTTTTATTGTGAATGTGCACATGTTTGCATGAGAATATGACAAAGATCTATCATTAAATGAAAATCAGAGTCAGATTGTAAGCAAGCCTGTTATGTTGGTGGTGTAATGTTACGTACCTCAAATTTGCATATTTTTTTTTCGTTTTTTTTAAATATACAGTTTTAGCTTAGATGACGAGATAAAAAAAGAGGAAAAAATGGGATTAGGTGGTTTATTATATTAAAAGGATAAAAAGAAATTTGGGGTGGGGTTGAATAAACAAAATTACAAGCTTTACTTCCCAACAACTTATTTTCGTCGATGAGAAAAATGCACACATTATAATAACATGTATATATATACTACGAAGATATACGTGTTAGATTTTTTTTTAGACTTCTCTCTCTCGTGTGGTCTGATAACTAAGAAATCCATTCTAAATCCAAACAAGTAATCTCACTTTTTTTTGAACGAGGCAAGTGCTGGAAGTAGGATAAAAAGATGTAAGACGTATTAATATTATTAGCTACTTTTATTCAAAATAGAAGTTTGTGTAGGTATAAAATATCACACAGGTTATTTTTTTTTGCTTGCAATGATTCTCAAAAGAAAAATGCACGTGAGAACCATAATATTAGTTGTATACATATCTACTGTATACCTATGTAAAATATTTCCGGATGACAATATTTTCTTGAATCTTTCAAATCTTGTTTGCTTGCTCATCTTTTTACCTTAAGTTATTTTTTATGCAATATACTATTCCATTTTTTTACTTGGCCGTATCTTCATTTTGAAAGAAAAAGAGTGAAACATGGCTAAATAAAAGGAGCCGCTAACTGCACGATCAGGCCAATCATTGTAAAAAAAGCATGCAATCAAGGGAGAAAGTAAGCGGAAGAGGTATATCAAGCTCTGAAATGTTGAGGAAAGCACCCAATCATTTCTCCTTTCAAGTCATCAAATTCCTATCGTCATCATCATCATCATTATCCACCATCACACACACACACACACTAACGCAGCCCTGCCGACAAAGAGATTTTTTTTTCTTTCTCAAGAATATATGTATTTTTTATGCAACGGCTTTTCTTTACTCGCTCAAATATTATTATAAAGATAGTTAAGAGATGTGTAGGTAGTGGTGGCAGCGGTGGTGGTTGGGACTGAATCTCTTGCTTTCTTTGGTGTTGAGATGAGATCATTAGCCAACAACAACACACAAACACAAGTAGCGATAGTCATATTAGCAAAAACCACTTCACCATATCCTCCTCCTCCTCCTCATCATCATCATCTTGTGTACACTTTTGTATGTACCCACATTTTACACACAAAAAATTGTGACTTTTCGTTTACAAATCCCGATTATGATTATTTTTTTAACTCTGAAGAAAAAAAAAGAAGTGGAATAGCGGGAGCCACTAAAAAAGGTAACAAAAGCTTCCTTTTTTATATGAGTGGTGGTGTGGTGGTGTGGCGGTTTACGAGGCGCATAGTGATTACATTTTCGATTCATTTGCTTTACTAAATTACCACTCCAAATGCACCTGCATCACATATTTCTCCAAAAGATTCGCTGACTTGTTTCCTATTTCCTGGTTATACAAAAAAAATATGCTGAAAAAGTGTAGATGCTTGTGTGTATATTCATTCCTTCAAGCTTTCTAAACTTTTTGGGTGTTTTTTCTTCTTCTTCTACACACAAGAAACGTTATCTATAAGTAATCAATATTTAATGACGCTGCAGGAAAAATGCTTTGTGCATAAGGCAAACTTTTTTTGTGTGGAAAAACATTATTAATGTCATTATCCCCCAAAATAACGCCGAGTTAATAGTTTAATGATGATGATAAAATGAAAAATATGATTTTTAAATAATTCAGGTGGGGTGTTAAGATATATATTTTTTGTGTAAAAGTGACGAGGGGGTATTTAAACGAAAACATATGCATGTATTTGTCATTATCTTTTTTTTTAAATGGATTCTCTTTTATAAATAAAATATTTTCTGTTTCTCTCCCTGCTTTCCTGCATTATTATTGACAAAAAAATTTAAAGGAGTGGAGCACAGGAAGAACAAGAGAACGGTTTATATACAAATTCATAGAGAGAAAGCGAGTGAGAGAGAGAGAGAGGATATAATGATAATGAGGTTGAGGGAATAAGTTAAGCGACTGAGGGGATTGATAGTGTCGGGATGAAAGGCAAAAAAAGGAATTTCCAGGGAATTAAAGTTGCAATTTAGGAACAAGTGTATTATTACACGTGCCCTAGTAATTTCGTCAAGATTTTCTACTATGATGAGATGAGAGAGCAAGAGAGAAAATGCATTTGTATATCGGCAGAGATTACTAGTAAAAAAACACACTTCTTGGTCTCCACCTTTTCATGATCCAGTATACAGGATACACCATCAGCAAAATGATTATAGTGCGGGTGGTGTGTATGTGTGGGATGGTGGTGGTAGCGTACACTGAGTAACTATTAAGATGCATTGTAAATGCATCATGAGTAAACGTACGTGCATGCATGCATGCATGCATCCCCTCTTCCATTTTCTTCTCATGATGATATACATATGCCAATTTCAATGGAAAGCACACACACACAAAACACCACTTTCTTTCCCATATTATTATTTCATTCATTTAAAGATCAACGCAGCAATTTTTTAAAAGTTGATTTGAACTTGTACTACATCCATCCATACAGACATACATCCATGCATACACTTTTGCTTCGTTTGCAAGGCACAGCAAAAGGGAAGGAGTGCGGAGTCGTAAGGCGTTGTACAACAAACAATGATCCGTCGCCTGAGTCACCACCACCACAATCACCATCAAATCTATCTATCTATGTATCTATCTCTATCTCTCTCCAAGAAATCTTTAAGTATATCCACTTTCTTTAAGTTAGGTGGTGTATATATTTATTCAGGGAATCTAGACTGGCAGCAAAAAGCTAAACGCTGATTTTGTAAATGTGAGTCTGTGTGTATGTGTGGCTTTCATAGTAGCTATTACACACTTACTTTTGTGAGGTTTTTGGGTGTAGTAAAATAATCAAGGAGAGGAAAAAGAGAATCGGCCACTAATGACATGCAATCAGTGTTAGACGCCAGGAGAATCCATTATGAGATTGGATTTGAGAAGTTTTTTTTTGTGTGTTCCACGATCCCCACTACACCATTTGGTTGAAAAAGCAAGATAGTGAGAAAGAAAGAGAGCGAGAGAGAGAGAGTATTTACTTGGTACTCACTACATCAACTACATTAGTTTATGAATATACACAAAGAAGTAGTATTACTAGAAGCAGGAGTAGTAGCGGAGGAGGTGGTTTTGTGGAGGTGTTCTGTAATATCAATGTTTTCATATTGAAGCCAAACTCCCTCTCCTCTTAAAAGTTTACAATGAAAAGTTGCAATCAAAGTAGCCTAAGAATGTCAATATGTATATTTATGAATATATATGCAATCTTCTGTTTACAATTTTACGATCCATTTTTTTTTTCTAGTTATATTCGCATTTTATGTTCTTCTTTAAATGAAAATGTAGTGGTATAATCATGTTTAGCTCATTGTTGTTGAAATAATGAGTACACTACTGTTTGTGTGTGCATATTTGTATTATTATTATTATTATTATTTGTATGTGTGCATTTTTGTAATTGAAGGGATACAACGTAAGAAAGAAAGCTGGTACTCGGATGAAAACCACTTTCTTTACCAGAAGGAGAAACCATAGTCATATATATTTTTTACGCACTCTTTTCTGCTTCTGCTGCTGCTCATTTGGGAAATGACTGACTTGAATGGTGGTGTACGCATTCATTTTCTTTGCTGCTGCTGAAACAGTCATGTCATCATCATCATCCTATCCCATCCCATCACCATGATCATCCTCGTCATATCAGACAAATAAGTATTTTAACTCATTTGTTTTCACACAACAACAGCAACAACAGCTATACGCACTTTATTCCATTCATTCATTCCTTCATTCATAATATTGTACACTTATTATTATTATTCCTAGCTCTCATCATCTCATCTCCCTCTTCTTCCTCCTTCTCTCTCTCTCTTTCTCTCTCTCTCTCTCTCTCTCTCTGTGCCTTTCAAACTAATTTTATACAACCACCACACCAGGAAAGAGGCTCCGTTGTTTAATGTGCAAGATCCCTTGCGCGATTACTCTGATTTCCTACAATAATCTTTTCATCAATTTACCAAAGTCTCAGTTGGCTTCTTCAAACGGAGCCTAATCTTCATTTAAAAAGTGTAATCTGTGAGTAGTAGTGGTAGTATAAGGATTCTTCCTACATATTTCACATCATCAACGTGAATGGGACACATGTCATTGTCAGTTGTAGAAGTCGAGCTGCAGTAGTAGCAGCAGCGACGACGACGACTGCTTCTTTTTTTCTTTTCTTTTTACTAAATCCCGGGTTTCATACATAGAAACATTACTTTGGTAATGAAACGGAAACAATAGAAAAAAGACCCAACATCACACACATACAAACACAGCAAAAAAACATGTAGTTCAATCAAAGTGTGTCGGCATATAAAAAAACGCTAAATGCTGACTTAACCATTCATGCATTTTAAAAATTGAGTACAAATAAAATTCAATTGACCGTATCATCGTGTAATAGTAGCGCACAGGAACAAAAAAAACTCCAGCATGAAAAGATTTTTTTATCATGCATTTATATTTTATGTACGTGTGTAGGTATATATGTACTACTGCATCTGCATCTTGCTGCTGAATCCTTATAAGGAAAAAAAAGAAGTTTTTTTTATAGCTTAACTAATTTATTGCACCATGAATCTCTGCCTCAATTGCAATTGTATTATTTTTCAATAGGCAATAAAGATGCTGTAATGATGTATGATGCATTTTTTTGGTGTATGACATGACTAATGTCTTCCATTCCTTTATTATCCAATCCACTACTGCAACTGCACTGCTGCTCATGTATGTGGCGGTATTTACCTCACAAGAAAAATTTTCCGTGTGCCATTTAACAACAATAACGGGCGAGACAAATAATAAAAAAAGAAAGAATTATAATAATATATAACAGTGAGTCAAATAAGCATTTTAACTTCTTGTAAGGAAGTAAATCAAAAAAAAAAGTATGTTGAGACGCTTTATGTATTTTTTGTGTCACATCATCACACACCATTATATTTATATAGCTTTTTACTATACTCCTGTAACTGTGCAGGACATTAAGTAAGCTTGAATTGAAAAGATTCTAATAATATATAATAATAATAATAATAATAAAATCGTTTATGTAGTAACATTACTATCCGAAAAGTGTAAAATTACAAGTGTCGACATAAAAAAAGACGAAAATCTATGAACAAAAAAGAGAAGAAAAAAAATCAATTGTTGTTGTACAAAAAAAAATCATAAAAAGCAGCACATTGGATATATTATGGCAATAAGAACAGCCAAGGATTTACAAACAAGCCGAGCAAGAGAGAGAGAGGAAACATATTTTTTCAAGTGCATTTAAACTAATAACTGTATTTATTACTACAACTCACTTCATTATACCATTACATATAAAAAGAGATCAAGTATTATTATTTTTAAATAGTGTTTCAATAATAATGGTAGTAGCAGATATCCTGATGATAAACGATTAGTATTTGAAATGACGATAATGATGATGATGATGAGTGACAAAGCCTATTATCATAAATAATAGTAGTAATAATAATAATAATAATAATAAGGACGACGTCAAGAAGTGGTATTAAATTATCACTTTAAAAAATAAAATATTGTTGTTGAGAGAGTCACTGCGTATTTACAATTTACTTTGCTCTGATGATGCTAGTTAAATAGAGATCATTGTCAGAGTTTGTGAATAATTTATTGCTTGAGTTTAGCCATACACACACCATCATTTCATAATATGCGTCTTTGTGTCCAAGTATTGTAGACGACACACACACACAAGATTTCTAATTATTTTCCAAGCAGAAAAGGTTGTTGTATAATTATGAGCAGCGCAGCGGCACAGTGAATAAATAGGGTGTAGTAGCAGTGGTGGTAGTAGTAGTAAAAGTATTTAATATTTAATGGGACACTACTACAAGACCAATGAATATTTTACTTCATTAAACTTGTAAAAAGAAAGAGAGAGAGAGAACAAAAACATGACTAATTAAATCCTGGTGAACAGAAGGTCGTAAAATGAATATATGCAAGGTATACTCCCACTGATTAAACCACCAAGCCCAACAGACCAACAACTCAAAAAAAAATAAAAAAAATAAAAACTCAACTCACTTTTGTCTTGGACCTTTATTCAATTTGCTGTTGTCCATCGGATCAGTCACAATAAATCATGCCACAAGTATTAAAGTTTAAAAAAATAGTGTACTCTGGAACGAGTACATACCTTCCTACCTACATACATATTCACTATACATTAGGCATGCTTTACATGTATTAAATCCTCTCAGTGTTATTTGCGACTTGGAATTAAGTTTTTAAATTACGATTTAGTGAAATGCATTTTGAATTAGGAACAAATAAACGGCACAAATTAGTTGTTAAAATTAGGAGAATTGATTAGTAAATCAAATTTCTCATTACTCTAATCCTGATAACATCTACAAATCTATCAAATGTAAATAACAATAATTGAAAATTCAATGTATCATTATTACGGTGGTGGTTTGGTTGCAAAAAATAAATAAAACTTGTATGCTGCATACATACTCCTGGAACAAGAAGTATTATTAGCGACCTATGAGCACGTAAATATTAATTGCAACCTTAGTTGACGTTTGCTCCAGAAATTTGGTGGAAAGGATGTTAAAGTCTTTGCGTGTCTTTCTGTATTTATATGCCTCTCCCTCCTCCATCCCTTCCTTTTTCTTGCAGTCGTGTATGAATCATTGAAAGTGTGTGGCATGATAATTACCCTATAAACTAGTCAGCTACTACTAGCACCACCACCATCACCACCACAGCATGAAAAACCGCATGATGTGATCTGGCTAATTCTATCTCCATTCTACACACTCACTAATATAATAATAAACATGCATACCTATAAACTTTGTCCAAATTTGATAGGTATTTTCACTTCCCCACTAAAATTTCTCCACGAGAATCAGGCAAACTTGTTCCAAAAATTTATTTAAAAATCCATATACCAGGTTTTGGTTGGCAACTTTATAGTAACTAACTTACACACAAATTATATAATTACACAACTGCTACTACTCCTCTCTACTTATTTCTCTCTCTGCCTGCATATTTATTGTAGGAAAATAATAATATTACAGCCAAACGTGTTTGCTGCTGCCGCATGACATTTAGTAAAACAAAAAAGGAGAAAATTTAGTTGAGAGGCTGGAGAGGTATATTGTGCACTTGGCATGTATGAATAAATATAATAATTTTATCAAGTTATCAGTAGTGGTCTGCTGGCAGGGGAAAATTTCAGATGCCAAAAATTCACTCAAACTAAATACATCATATTATTATGTCATGTGATATGAATGATTCGCTTGAATTGTGGTGGTGGTGGTGGTGATGCTGATGATTATATGATGTGTGTGTGTGCGATGCATGCTGAGAGAACTGCTCATTTTATTAAGTTTCCCTACTTTCCTTTGCTAATCAACTGCCAGTTACTTTTCCACCAGCTGGAGTAAAATACTGTTACTAAAAACTCCACCACCATTACCACCACCACCAAACTCATCTATTTCCCATCTGCAGGCAATTATCCGATACAAGTGATTAGTCTAATTAACCTTTCCATTCAGCTCATCATCAACAGCCTCCGTGTGTTTCCCTTTACTCAACCTTACACATACACGTTATAATCATCAAATCATGCTCCACTGATTACACGGCTTTCAGATCAAATTATCTTTCCCATTCAACAGCAACAAAAAAATAATCACGACGACCAACTTTTAATTACTATTAGATTTATGAGCCATGCCAATGAAAAGAACTAGTGTAATTGGTAGAAATACTGATTGTATAAAGGGAAAAAATGAAGAATACAAAAAAAAATTACAGGACTTACCAATTTTTTTCCCCAAAAAAATAGGCACTCCGTCCGTATTTATCTGTGTCTCTTCTCTCAGGGGGTAACCGCCTTCCTTTTTCAATCCAATCTGTGTGTGAAAAATAAAAATCATAAAATGTTTACTTGTTTCTTTTTTTACGTGTTATTTTTAAGCCATTTATTGCTTTTATGTCAACACCTATTAAGGATACTGTTTTATCGGTGTATTGGCTCTGATTATTACCGGAAAATTTTATTACTATTATTATTATTATTGTATTTTATGACTTGAGCTAATAAATTTAGCTTAAACATATCAAAAGTGATTAGACCACCAACTTATTTGGATTGTGTAGCTATTTCTTTTTATATGTTAGTTAGGAACAACAAGAATAAGCTATCAGGGGGTTAAAAATATATATCTTTCTCTGTGTCTTTTTACCTCTCTCTCTCTCTCTCTCTTTCTCTCTCTCTCTCTTTCTCTCTAGCGTCTCACTTCTCTCCTTCTTCACGAACAAACAGCCGATTAGCGTTTGACAGGGAAGGAAAAGTAACAACGTGCTTACTTCCTTTGGATTCCTGCAGCAGCAAGAGTAGTAAGTATAACAGCAAGAAGCTCTGTGTAGGAAAACAGCATGTGGCCGGATCGTCTATCTTCTTCTTCCTTCCAAGTCGTTTTTTTTCACTCCAAACTTTATTATTACGGTCTATTTACTGTAAACATAAATATATTGCTTTGGACGATTTAGCTTTATTTTTCTATATCTGGTTGTTGTTATTGTTGTAGTAGTATTCGTCCTGCTGGTCTCAGTCAGTACCACAATTTCTTTGTTGTTGTTACTCCAAAGTGGATAAAGATAGGAAAAGAGAAACAAGACAAGTTGCAAATTGTTGTTGGCGTGTCGTCTGTCAAACGGCAAAGTTTTCTCACACTCTTATATATACTCTCTACTTTTCTTGTTGACAAGAAAAAATACCAGAGAGGGGTTGGTTTTTTTTGTATTGTTGCTTATTTGCTGCCACTATTGCTGCTGCTGTTGTTGTTGCTTTTGCGTTTGTTTTGGTTTTATTGTTTTTTATCCTGTTTTAGACAGTAAAAGTAAGTAGCTGTGTTGTTAATTAGACGATTTTCTTTCCATTAGCCTTGACGAGACATAAGTTAAATTAATACAGGAACCGTCAACAGAACAACAACAAGGAAAAATGAGCAAGTTTTTAGTGTTTGAAACGGATTTATTGTGGGAGTTTGTAGAAGAAGATGAAGAAAAAGTGCTAGCTAGCTTTTTCTCTCTCCAGAATCAGTAGCAGCAGTTGCAGTTGTGTTTGCCACTTTACGACCAAAGAGCGATTAACTTGTTTTTCTGCTTGTGCGTCTGCTACTATGTCTTTCTTTTCTCTTTTTTTTGTGTACCAGGTAATTGAATTGCCTCACTAGCCCAAGTAGTAGAAGTACTAATAATAACAAGGGGGTGGAAAAAAAATGCAAGCAGCAATCTTCGTCTGTCTTCTTTCCCCACTTGTTTTGCTAGTTATGTATGTATTTTAGTTAAGCCTCTTTTTAACTTTTGTCTTTTCACCTGCTCAAATACACTTGTACATGTATGTATTCTCTTGTTCTTCTTCTTCTTGGTTGTGTCTCAGGTTAACAAGTTTTTTTTACATCAAACAGAGAAAAGTGTTCTTTCCTCGTATGCTTTTCCCTCTCAATTGTCCAGATTTTACTAGCTTCCAAGTCTTTTTGTTGTTGTGTTAATGTTTTTGCTCTAATGCAAACAAAGTGATTACGTTAAACCCTTTTTTCCCGTCCACTTACTCGCACACTCTTCACACACTTGCACAATTTACACAACAAGAAATCAGAAAGAGTAGAAAGTTGTTGGAATGTTCTTGTTTTGTTTACTCTTCTCTCCTCTCCGCCGCTCTTGTGTTAAGTGGCTATTTATTTACCAAAAAGCAACAGTCAAAATAAAAATTACTACAAAGGGTGAGCTTCTTCTTTTTTTTGGTGGACCTTGTTGAAAAACCTGAAGTAATATTTAGTTGTGTGCGTAGTAGTAGTAGTAGTAGTAGTAGTAGTAGTAGTAGTGATGGCTTGTTGTTGTGTAGACTAGTGACGTTATTTGTACAAAAAAGTACAAAACTCAGCGAAAGAGCGAGAAAAGAAGCAAAACTCTCAGCAAAAGAGAAATGGTGAGTGAGTGAGTGAGACAACTCTCAAGATTCCGGGGGATCTTGTGACATGAAAATGTTGATATGAGAGACGGATACAAAGTGAAAAGGGTAAAAGCACCTTTTCATATGTATTTTTTGCTGCCCGTATACAATCAGAACCCGTTTTACAGACTCACTCTCTCTTTCTGCCTCGCAATAAAAAAAAAACAAGTTACAAATCTAGATAGACAGAGTGAAACTCGGAGCAAACAAGTCGCCGTGTCGTGTATGCTTGTGTTCCGGAGCAGGAATGAATTTGAATAGGGGCGAAATGTTGTTTACTGTGTTTGAGAGAGAGAGAGAGAGAGAGACGAGGTTGCTCTACGTTCTACTATTCTGTGTGCTTACATTTGCTTCTGCCTCTGCTGCTGTTGCAAGCAAATAGTAGTAAAACTGTGTGGCGGTGGTGGTTGGTGGTGTGGTGGTGGAATGAGTGTGGAGAACAGAGCAGAGTTTTCGGAAGCTATTTCACTCTGTCAACGTAATAGCAAAACTGCTACTACAATTTCCTCTATCGTCTTATAACTTTAATAGTGTGCTTTGCTCACACACAACAACACACACACACCATACACACTCATAACCATATATACACAAAGCAAGTGTTCTATTATATGGCCAAATATGCTACTACACACATTCACATTATCATCAAAACATTAGATTCGTATTCATTCTCGCAACCACTGTAATACAACGCTAATGTGTACAAAAAAACGTCCTCTCGGTGGTGGTGGTGGCGGTGCGGTGGTTGGTTTTTTTTTGATAGGTAGTACAGGAGTAATAGTGGCGGTGATGTACGTGTGTACGTAGCATAGCAATAATGTACGATATGATTATGTTGCATTTCATTGCTCACGTTTGCATCTTACTCTTCCACATCCACATACATTCTTCTGCATTCACTCTTTTTTTTTGCTTTCCTAACGAAATCAGCGTTACATTAGAACAATACAAGCAAAATAAGAGGTTTTTGTTGGGGTTTCACAAAAAAAATTCTTTTGATCCTTCTTGTACTTCAATGATGATCATGATGTTGTCGCTGGAAAGCTTTGACATCACATTAGGAATATCATGGCGATTTTTTGAGATTGCAATGACAGGAGGACATGACATAATGAAATGTTTTAGTGCCTCTCTGTTTTTTAAAATTTGTAACAATTAACTGAAGACATGATAATTAAAAAAAGTAGAATGTATGTAAATAAGTGGATTTTGAAATTGTGAAACCCTTCCTCTTTATTTGTTCAAAAAAAATATTCCAAATAATTACAAACTTGTGAGTGTATTTTTCTCTCTCTCTGCAATATAGACGACCTTCAATGTGGTACAGTAATAGTTAACGGTTTCCAATAAAAGAACATGTTTATGCGTTATTTATAGGTACACATGCACAACAAACACATTTGTAGTATATTTAATTACTGCTGATGGTGTTTCCTTATGGCGTAAGGCTGTTGGATCCTGAGTGAGACAGTTGCTGCTACTCTTTTCCAAATGAGTTATTACAACTGCAATGTAAAAAGTGAGCTTACCGTCGTGTGTATCACTAATTCTGTGCCTACACGTTTCCTGGCGTGGAACGTTTTCCCCTGTTTTATTACTGCTGCTTGGCTTTCACGCAGCAACTGCAGTCAAATGATTATTATCCCAAGTGGAGCTTTGACATTTTTGTTTTGCCTGTATTTGCATTAAAATAATAACGATTAGTAAACAACGTTTAGTTTCTTTGGAAAATTAGTATTGTGTTAGTCTAAAAAATACAAAAAAAAAAGTCAAAATAATTGTGTACCATGAAGGTAAAAGCTATTTTCATGAGGAAAATTTAGATGATCTGTGCGTTGTTTTAAATGTAAAAAAAATTTACATCCGGCGAATTCAATACAATGTATGCATTTACTTTGTGCATAACGGCTTATTTTAAATTTAAGTGAAGTGTAGAAAGAGATTTTTATAAATAATTTGCAGTAATTTCATTATTCCACCAATCCTTTTAAATAAATATCCTTCCGCAATGAAATTCAAAAGGTCTTGCCGTATGTTTTTTTAAAGCAAACATGATTATAAAAAAAATGTCTAATTTTCATTTCAATTATCGTCAATAAAAGTTGCAACGAAACAAAGAAACATACAAAAAAACTGTAAATCATGCTGTACAGCATTTTAGAGTCACTCATTCCCGATTAAGAAAAGTTTTATGGAAAGGTAAGTAAAAGATAGTTAGATAAGACATCAACTCGTACTTCATTAAATCAGTGGGAGGATGCAAGGGAATTCACCAAAAAAAAGTAGAAAAATAATAAGAACTTACCCCTTTTTCTCTGATGAACATTTTCTTCTTCCTTACTTTTACAACAACGTTGCAAGAGGTTATAGTTGCTTGCGTTGTTGTGTGCTGTGCTGTCATCCCTAATGCTTTTTTTCTGTATCATCATCCCTCCTCCTTTCCTTCATAATCTTTCTTTATGCTTGTTTCCTTTGAAAACTTAAATAAAGTTTTTGGTGGTGGCAAGGGAGCCAAAAAAAGTATATGCCTACCTATCTGAAAGAAACTAAAGTAAAGCCAACAAAAGTTACCAAAAGTATAAAACTATGTATTATTCTCTTAGTGTGGAATTTTTATATATCAGGCATCGGTTTACAGCAAAATGTACGGAAATACACATTCAGAAAAAAGTGGAGAGTAACTAGCACACATTTTTAATGCTAATGGAGATTAGGCTGTAGTATAGCTTTTTTGTGTGTAATGTCAACCCTGATTTTTAAAAGTAATTTACATTGAACCTCACCTCACAGGTCTCCCAGGGTTTTTTCATCCTCTAAAAATTCATGGAGGGAAACACTGGGACTCAGTTTCGATGGTGGTGGTGGTGTGACCCCCAAAGGTGCTTGTAAGGAGGGTATAATAACGGCATCACTAGAGAGTGTAATATGAACGGGAGCAGAATGTCAGAGAAGAAAGAATGTATTAAATAGTAGGTACGTACACACTCTGTGCGTCAGAAGAAGAGCCAAGAGAATGGAAGAGAGAGAGAGAGAGAGAGAGAGAGAGAGAGGGAAAGCCGGTTCCACTTTTCCGCTCTAATAACACGTCTACACAAACTATCTTATTATCTCTACACTATATATAGCTGTTCACTCCTTTTTGGGTAAGCCAAAAGAATTGGCAAGCAGAGATGAAACAACTACAGATAGTACAACTACTCACTACATACTGCAAGGTTGATGATGATGATGATGACAATGATGCTGCTGCTTGTGGTGGTGGTGATGATGATAATGATGATGCTTACAGAATGAGAATGTTGCAAGATAAAAGGAAGGAGAAAGAGATAAAGTCAGGTAAAGGAGTCCCAATCCACAATTATCATGAGATTTACAAGAGCTAACTACATGCTTAACTTTCAAACTTATATATAAAAAAAGTATCAGAATGAGAAGCCAAAAGGGAAAATTTTTCAGAGAGATGAGAGTAGACAGGAGAGGAAGATAACAAGAAGGGAAAGACTTGGATAAGACGGATAAGTACAGAGAGAAAAAGAAATGGATGGGAGAGGATGACAATGAAAGACATCAGGGAATCCCAAGGATATGCACTTACAAAGAGAAAGTTTTTATATGACGGAGGGCCTCACTTTCCAGGGAATCTCATCGCCTCAATAGAAAACATTAGACCAAATATGGGCGAGAGAGTTTTAAAACGTGTCCATTTATACTATTCCTATCATTATATGTGTCGAAATTTTAATGTTGCAGTAAAGAAGCTTAAAAAATTTCATAATAATAAAATGATGAACAACGTGTAATTTTTTTTTGAACTGATGATGCAATGTGCGTCTGCATCAATTTTCATTTGAATCGGTAAATGTTTGTGCTCAGGAGAGTGTATTATTCTCACCTGAGATGAGCTTCAGGGGCAAGATGGCACCAGATCCTTTTGTGGTTGTGCTTGTCCAGAGATTTTCGAACGAGGCGTCAATTTCGGTAAACGTTGGAAAAAATCAGGTTCGGTCACCTGCAGCAGAGATGATAAGAGGTAGGTTCCTGGCTACTGAAATCGGTCGAGATTTTAGCAGTGCAATTGATTACCAAAATAAAACAGAAATAAAAAAATTCACAATCCTTGTGCCACAATTTGCACGGCACTTGTTGATAAATAATTGTAAATACTGAAGCCAATTCTTTCACATAATTTTTTGATATATGTATTTTTTTAATACAGATAATCTGATATACCACTTATCGTAAACTATTTATACTATTTCATTTCATTTGTTATACTAGTTGATAATAAACCCGCTGTCTTAATAGTAAACAAATACATTGGTTGACGATCATTTTTTTGCTTATATGACATTTTGTGTAAACGGCCAGGCGGTGGAACCAGACTGACATCACAATCTGAAAAAGCATAAATAAAACTAACAATCTATATCCAGCACTTTGGACAAATCAAATCACCGCGTAATAAAAAAAAGATGGTATATATAATTCCCTAATATTATCGTAATGTATGCAGCATGTAATCTGTCATAATTTTGTTTGTTTTTTCAAAGAAATTTAAAAATCCCAAAAAGTACATTACATTTTGAACAAATTCAGGAAATGGCGTTTCCTACACCAAATGCATAAAATGCATAAAAAAATTTTCCATACACATAAATGTGCACAAAGTAAAAATAAATTTGCTGCTCATCTTGATCATATCACTTTTATTTAAGCAAAGTTTTCAAGCACGCATTGCATTATCCAAAGTAAACTGCTGCTGATAAGGTAACGACAGCAGCAGTTGACTGTACAATTCAGAGAGAGAGAGAGAGAGTATATAAATTTAATTGAGTATAGGGGCAAAATGGCAAAAAAAGACTGTTAAATTCAGAGTGTGCAATGACAGTCATGTTGATCCTATCAGCAAGAGATTATCAAGCTTTAGAGAGAACATGAAGAAAGTACATGAAGGAAAAGGAGAAGAAGAAAAAACTCGTTGCATCATTGTTATATTCCAGTCAGCAAACCAGCAGTAGTAGTAGCGTTTCGTTGCTTTCTCAACTCAAACTCTACCTCTCTCTCTCTCTCTCTCTCTCTCTCTCTCTCTCTCTCTCTTCTGTTCACCCCTTCTTTACCATCGTTTTTGTCCTGTGGTGGTTGTAGCAGCACAGAAGTTGCGACGTACACCAGGCGACGAAGAAGGCCAAGTTTTGAATGTACTTGTCTACTTGTGTGAAAGTTGCTTAAATGCGTATATATACACATGTGACATCTAGGTAAATACACCCACACATGATGATGCAGAGTTGGGAAAGAGTATAATAATATGATTATTCACTAGTCAGCATATAAGTTAGAGCATTATGTCATCCCAAATTGCTTGCGTCTCTCAAACAGATAGATAACTAACTATATTGGATTGGTATAATATAAATATATTATGTTAGGTTAGTATATTTATAAAATGCATAATATTGTATGTATATTGTATCCACATACCAAGTTTTCATCTAACTATACCTATTATTCTTTTTTTGTGTAAATTCCCCAAAAAAATAAATGAAAGGAACAAAACAAGAGAGAGAGAGAGAAGATGGAGGTAAGCCCAAACAAATAATGTCACATTTTGTTAGTTTCACACATCTCCCCACTTATCCAATTTTTTCTTGATTACCACAATTATCATCAACATAATAAAATGAGTATTATGTGAGTATATAATAATATGTAGCTATGTATGTGTGTGTACTGTAAATGTGTAGTCATCTCTATCTTGATTCTCATGAACCCACATCATGAATGAGTGGAGTAAATAAATGCTTCTCTGTTTGTACGTGAGAGAGAGAGAGAGAGGCACAAGCATCCTCCAAAAAAAGAAGTCTTTGCTCTCTCTCTATCCTATCTCATTTGGCTATTCAACAACAAAAGGCAGCCTTGTATTAGTAGTAGTGTTGTTGTGTGTTGTGTTTATTATCATTATTATTATTATATTTGTTGTATTGTATGTCGTCTAACAACAGCACTTACACACTTGCTTGGACATTTCTATGGTTTTTCACGCTAGCTCTCTAAAAAGCAACTTTTTGGGTAGATAGATACAAGTGTAGGGAAAAAGGGAACACAACAAGGCACTCTGTGTGTTTCAGAGAGAGAGAGAGAGAGGCAGAGAAAGGAAAATATATTAACTGATAGAACAACAACTACTTATGAGCTTGTGTAGATTTGTTAGGAAACCTTATCTCGACAGTATTTAGAAGCCAATTATACTTAACAACTGTGCTATATTATGCCATTTCAACTGTGGCATCCCAAAAAACGGAACGACCATGGTCGTCCTCTATTTTTCCTCCTTTTATTTTATTTTTTGCTTTCTCCCTTCTTCTTCTTCTTCTACTCCTTCTCCTTCTGAGTCTTGTTCTTTTCAAACATCCTATTCACCTCTCCCTTGTGCCAACAATAAATGGTCTTTCCAATGCTTGATGTTTTTGTCTCCTTGGGCTACTATCACTATATACGCCACTATCATTATCATTCCTCTTATACTTAATATAATAATGTTAGAGAAGAAGAAAACATTTTGTACATTTTGGTTTGTAGTGGTGGTGGTGGTGATGGTGGAAGAAGGATGATATTCGCCGTTTCATTTTCATGTAGTTAATATTACACTCCACTCATTGTCTCTCGCACTCTATATCTTTTCTCCTCTCTCTACACACAACAATAAGAGTTATAACAAGTGGAGTAGAGAGAGAGAGAGAGAATGAATTTCATTGTGGTTTCCTTTTATTTCTTGCAAGAGCAACTTTACAAATTCTTCAGCTACTTCTTCTTCTTCTTCTTCTTCCTTGCCTTTCCCACCACCACCACTACCAGCTAGTTCATCGTTATTGCCATCAAATGTTATTATACCGAATTGTTCGTGTGTAATTGCATGTATGTGTATGTGGTGACGATTGTGGGGGTTTTTAATGCTTGTAAAAATGTATTTAGGAAATGCACACGTACTAAAAACTACAACTGCTGCTGGACTGGTTTTTTTCCTTGTATGCACGAGAAAGGGCTACTACTGCTACTACTAACCATTATGAATGCATATATGCATGCATGCATGCATGTTGTACGTACTACATATATCTATCTTCTGTGTGCAATAATGATAATAATAATGAAATGACTATATATTTTTTTGTATTAAGTAAGTGAGTTAAATACAGGACCGTGTTCCTTCTTAAAACTTATTACTCCTCTTTGGCTCATCAATGAACAATCCAACTTATTCTCAATTGCACCAAAGGGATCAATGTGGACGGGCCCCGTATAAATGTATTCGCTATTTACTCACTTTTCCTCTTCTTTTATGATTCAACTCCTTTAATGCGTTCCATTTATTTCAGCAGCAGCGGCAGCACAAAAGTTAACAAAACTCTCTCTCTCTCTCTGGCTATATACTACAGACCAGCACACATACTACACGTACAAACGTAAATACTTCACTTAAGCTTTTTCCATCCTTATCATTATCAAGGGGTAGTAGCGAGAATGGAGAGACGAAGAGGAGGAGGAGGAATTACAATGAGAAAATGGAGAGCCCAGCGAAAAAAGGGAATGAGACATTGACAAAGTTACATCTTTTGTTGGGAAAAAACAAAGTCAGAACAGAGTTTTGTGTAGTCGACAGTCTTTTCTTCTTCTTCTTCTGTTGGAAACTATTGTCATTGTACAAGTAAAAAGCATGGTGGTTCCAGTTGCTGATTTTACTTTAACTTTTTTTTCTTCTTCTCTTTCGTGTCATGTGATAATCGCCAGAGATTTAGTCAACTTTCTTGTCATGGGATGAGATAAGGGCAGAGGTATTTTATTTTCGAGAGAGTATTTTATGGGACAATGGGTGGAGAATCATACCGTTCAATAGAAACTTTGTCGAGGTATGTACCAAAAATAGCAGAACGGTTATGTGCATACGTTTCATTACCAATTTTTTTGGTGTATGTTCATGCATCGTCCAGGGGCAAAGACAATCTTACTTTTTTTTCTTTATCTTCAGCCTTATCATAAAAAAAAGTCTTGCTGCTTTATATATATTTTTTTTAAACAAAACTTCTGGCCGCCTGTCCAGTCCATGTCAAATAAAATGGCTTATTGTCATAATAAAAGTGATGATGTCAAAAATGAATATCAAGAGTTTCCTGGAAGTGATCATATTTTACTGATTTTTTACAGAGATCCCGAGTGAAAAAAAATTGACTAAAGGGGGAATGGGGGATATGAGATCCTAAGAACTCAAAATAGGGGATTCCCATATTTTGATGGGGTATCATGTATATTCCCGTGTGTTTCTCTGAGATAGCCCAGCACACAATGTAAATTGCATATAAATAATGGTAAGATGGGTGGTGGTATATATGGAAAAGTAATAATATGCTTTTTTTATACGAGAGAAGGAAAAAAGAGAATCAAATTTGATTCTCCCTTAAAGCTAGTGGTCATCATAAAAATGAAAATAAACCAGAATTGCAACCAATAAAAGTGAGCTCAGCAGGTTCCCCACTTGGAAAAAGAAGGATTTAAAACTGGAGAATAGTTTGATGGTAATGGCTATAGATGGTGCAAAGCCATCATATCAAGAAGAACACAGCGCGGTGCTCTCTACCAAATATTTATTTAATAAATTGTAAATTACAAAAACGCAAACTGGTCAACTAAAGTTCACTTACTTAATTCGGTTCACAATCCAGTTAATTGACAGTTTCATGTATGCACGTATCTTTTATAAATAAAGCTGTAAGACTTGTAAATACGTAGCTATGAGTGAATATTGTGTACCAAATATGAAGTGATTTGAGTACAGCGTTCTTAAGATATTGTGCCTCCAGACGGGCGGACAGACAACTTGCCGATTTCAATAATTTTGCTGATTACATCGGCTACGTAGTAACCAAAGAGTAGAAATTATACTAAGTTGACAAAATGACGATGCGTAGTTTACTGACATTAAACGGATGTAAACTGCCGTTTATGCCTGCCTTTTATATTTACTCCTCAGCCCAAAGGAACAGTTAAACAATTAGAAAGTAATTAAATGTTTATAAATAAATAGAACAGCTTTGAATCCTGCAATGTGGTGAAAAGTCAAAGTCACCAAGAAACAAATACGCCATTTACAAAATTACTACAAAACAGATGACTGTCATCACGAACCAAATATTATTGCATGGGAAATTTAAAGTGTGATTGCTGAATCATGAGTTAATGTCACCACGAACCAAATATTTAAATAACCGAAGAGTAGAAATTAGGTTAAGTTGACAAGACAACCATGTGTAGTTTACTGGACTTCTGTCTGCCTTTTGTATTCATTCCTCAACCCAAAAAAATTGGGCATTTTTTCAATACTTGGAACAGTTAAACAATGGGAAGTAGTTAAATATTTATAAATAAATCGAACAACTTGGAATCATACGATGTAGTTAAATCTCAAAGTCACCAAGAAACAAATACGGTATTTAAAAACAACTACAAATCAGGGGACAAAAAATGTCAACAAGAACAAAATATTATTGCATTTGAAATTTGACATGTGGTTGAATGAACATGAATGTCATCACGAACCAAATATTTAAATAACCGAAGAGTACAAATTATATTAAGTTGACAAAATTATTAAGGTAAACTGAAGCTGAAGCTCCGTTTCTGCCTGCCTTTTATACTCCTCAGCCCAAAAACATTGGGCATTTTTTCAATACTTGGAACAGCTAAACAATGGAAAGTAATTAAATGTTTATAAATAAAGCTCTAAGACCTGTAAAAACGTGGCTGTGCGTGAATGGAATAATACGTCTGACGTATTACGTCACTTGGTATAATATAAACGTAAAACAACGAAAGTTTCATTCATAACTCCCCCGGGGGTAAGATGGGCGGCTGAAAATCAATAGGGTTCTGAGATAAGACCCAAGGTATATGTGTACCAAATATGAAGACATTTGATCAAACCGTCCTGAAGATATCCTGCCTACAGACACACAGACAGACAACTTTTCTATCTCATGAAATGTGTATACCAATTAAGGATGTATAGACAAACAGTTTACAAACATGTTTAAATGCACACTACCAAAATATAAATACACGTCAATAAAAAAAGCAGTGTGGAGTATGCACGTTTTTAACATGGTTTGGCCACACTTGGACTTGGGCTCTGTCTCGAAAAGACAAGATGTAACTATAGCTATATGATAAAACTGCATAATAGCCCAGTATTTCATAACACGGATATAAAAGCAACCTCATCATCACACTCATTAAAGTGATTTTTTTTCAATATTCAAAAGATTTTGCGGTATAGATGCTGACCATTCTTAAATTTTGCAAAAAAAAAAAACCACAACTGCAACTGCTGTAGCGTGGCGTGGACTCTAGTAGAAAAACAAAATTAAAAACAAAATATATTATTGTTATGCACTGAGTTGCATTTCAGGTGTTTACACAAAATTCCTTTCTTGTTATATGAAACGTACACAAATACCTACATTTTGAACAAAAAAAATCACGTGAAATCACGTTGCTAGGTTCATTCAATCAAAAAATCTCACAAACAAGTCAAGTTATTCACCTGGATACAACATTAGTACAACTCGACAAGAGCATCTCCACATCACTCTCCTTTTTTTCTCTCAAGCCATCCATTCAGTAACAACCAAAAAAATATAAGTTGTAATCAAGTATGTTATAATAATATATGCAGATGCACTGGTGCTGCTGACTTGTTTCTGAAAAAAAAATTGTTTACTTGTTATCGCTCCGCTGAAGATTTACATGGAGCTATCAAGTGCTGTGGAGTAGCAGCAGCAGCAGCAGCAGAGAGATCATGATGACGACGATGCACAGGTGGCAAGAAAAAACTATCTCGTTGACCAATTATTATTACTACAGCACAGTTTTGTACAGAGCACAAAAACAGAACTGAAAGAATTATAAATGTATGGAAATTTCAGGTGAAGTGATGATATAACAACCAAAAGTCAGAATCTCGATTGATATTTATGGTCTTTCACAAATATTTGGTTAATGCGAACAATGTTAAATCAAATAATATCATTCATATCATATAAAATATCATTCCCAATAATAAACCACCGACCAGATACATATTTTGTTTGATTTTTTTGCAAAGTTACATACATAATAATTTTTTTATTATTATTTGAGTTTCGGTTTACCCATTATATCCATTACAAATACTTCTCTTTCTCTCTCGCTCTCCTTCTCTCTGTAAAACAAAGTTTGCTCATGCGAAAATGGTTTGTGTTGTACAACAACAGTAATAAGTACCTACTCCATTATATCAACATTTTTATTTTTATTTTATTTTCATTATTACAGGAAAATATCAGGTCGAATGGATAACTACATATAATTTTAGGTATATTGTATTTATAACGTTATGATTTGGATATACTAAAAGTACTACAAGCCAAAAAAAAAAATACTTGAAACAAGTGCATATATTTATGTATATACCTGTTTTATAACCTTTTTTTATAGTACATATGACTTTATAATTATAAGTAAAGTTGATACGAAAATTATTATTAAATAATAAAACAAAATGACACAAAAAATAATACATCTTTTTTTTTTAGCATGGAACCGTGTTGTAGCTTTCTGGTATTTTTTTGTGTTATATTATTTTTTAAATTCTTGCCAGCGTCAGCAGTCCTCTTGTGTACTTATTAACGTATGTACGTAAACATGTATGTTGTATAATTTACCAAACAAAAAAAAATGATTGAAATTTTTTTTCATAGACTTAAAAAAAATGATGATGTAGTTATAATAAGTAACCATTCAAAAGTTACCAATCCCCTCTCAGGACTATGATTGTTTCAGTAAATAGTGTGCAGGTATATAATTTGTTGTATATAAGATTTTGTTCATTATGTTTTTTATACATAATAATTATTATTATCCTTGTTAATAAACTAGAGTAATTTTTTTGTATATTAAATCACTAAAAAGTTAACACTAGAATTGTTTGAATACTCACGATTGTTTCCTTTTTTCTACTTCCAAAAAAACCAACTACCAAACCACCAGAAAATTACTAAAATTGGAAATTGTACATAATGATTATAATAATTATAGTAGTAGTAATAATAATGCATAATAATAATGATGCAGCAGCAATAATAATAATTGGGACAATTTTGTAAATAACAACTAATTTATTCTTTGTCGAGAAAAAAAAGAAGAAGAGAAATAATCTCGCGACAGGAAACACTTTTTTTATATATCGTTAATGCGACGTAATGCCGAATACATAAAGTATTATATTTATGTAATAATAATAGTAGTAGTAATAATAATTGTGACTGCAGTTTATGTGATTATTTATAAATGATGATTGAATGAATGCATAGCTGAAATGATAATGATGATGAAAATGTAGCAGGTCTCTATTCAAACTTATTTTTCTTCCGATTCGATTGTTGACTCAAGCAAGAGAAAAAAATAATGGAAGGAAATAACTAGTCGTCATGGTTGAGATCCTTGTCAAAGAGGTACTCTCCCAATCCAGGTCCTGCACGCTTCAGCTTGGTGATCATGTCAGACAGTTCCTTGGTGGCCTGCACTTGCTCCTCAAGGAAGTTGGTCTCCAAGAAGTCGCAAAGCTGAGGATCACTACGCTCTGCAGATATTCCGTGAAGGTTTAAAAGAGTCTACAAAATGTCAAAAAAGAGGGGAAAAAAGAATTAAATACATGACAACCAATAGTATCAATTAAAAATGACCACACAATCAAATCAGAGCTAACAACTACAAGATATAGAATGGATGAAGAAGGAAAGAAAAGAGAAATTTTCATACTATATCTGTACATACCTGATTGACAGTTTTCTCCAGTTCCAGAGCAGCAGTAACTGCCTCCAGTGGGGAAGACCATTCATCGTGGGTGGGCTTTGCGATTTGTTGCAGAACAATTCGGCCTCCGCGTTGGTTCTGGTATTTCATGAACTTTTCAGCGTGCTCCCGTTCCTCGTCAGATGCCTTCTTGAAATATTTGAAGAAACCAGGCATGGCAACATCCTCACGGTCAAAGTAGTAAGCCTATTTCAACAATTTTGAAAAACATTTATAAATGATTTTTTTACAGAGTCATCACAACACAACTTATGTACGCACAACTTATTGCAAATGTTTAGCAACACGTTGGATAATTAACGGTTACTTAACACGGAGCTCATCAACCTTTTTTTTGTGGCTGATCTGACCATATATCTGTGGTTAAATATTATGCCAAGCAGTGCGTACATTTTTTAAATCTATTATGCCACTCTTTCTGCTGTCCCAAATTTTTTTTCCAAGTAGCACCTTCACTTTATTATTTAAAAAAGAAGAAGTTATATAATAATTATAATAGTAATCAACTTACCATGGACATGTAGACGTAGCTGGCATATAACTCCATGTTAATTTGCTTGTTGATATTTGCCTCACAATCCTCGTGGAAGTTTTGGCGACACAGTGAACCGTTTGTTTGGGCCATTTTGATTTTCAAATTAAGATGTTGACGATGATGACACTGCTTAGTGAAGTGGACAATTTGTTGATGTTTTGATAAGTTGCCTAAATACAAGGAAATAATAATATACACGCACACAAATCAAAATAATATATTGTTATATAGGAGCAATCAATGACGTTCTTCTTTCTTTCTCTGTCAATTTGACTTGAGCCTACAAATAAATTGCTGCCTTTCCCTTGAAAGTACAAAAATATAGTACGCACTTAATGCACACAGCTATATAATATAGGTATTGATTGATGAACTTGAAGAGAAAAAATTACTGATGATGTCTTACGAGAGCAGTTTTAGAAGAAGAAAAAGTTGTGAGGATGTTGTTGGTATGAGAAGAAGATTTTATTATTATTTTTAGATGACTAAGTAATTTTCCAAAGAGTTTTTCTCAAAACGACAGTAGCAATAGCTGTCTGTTCACTCACTGGCGACGCAAAACAGCACTTGATCTGTGATTCCGAGTGTTCTTGCTTTTTATGCAAAACTCCTCTCGGCTTCTTCTACGATCAACTTACGATTGGGAATTTACACCATCATTATATTATATGATTAATAAGAGTATATGCATGTATCTATGTTATTCTACGGCACACACAAAAAAAATACTCAGCTTCGATATATATTTTTTTCATTTGCGGAGCAGAATACATTTATATCGTCAGTATCAGTGCTTGAAGTAATGTATGTAATGGAGCGTGATAACGATATGAGAAAGTAGCGGAGAGCTTCGGTCATTTCCTCGGGAGGGATATATATTTATTCTATTTTTTTTTTGAAGATAATGCATCAAACAAATATTTAACATTTACATTTTTATTTTAATGACTTTTTAAAAACTTTATTACGTAGCTGATGAAATCATCGATAGTATTGAAATGCCCAAGGTTTGTCTGTCTGTTCGTCTAGGGGCACGATATTTTCTCGGTGAACGGTGTACTCAAATGTCTTCATATTTGGTACAAAGATACCTTAGGTCATAGCTCAGAACCCTATCGATTTTCAGCCCCTTATCTCATCCCCCTAGGAAGTTATGGAGGAAACTTTGATTTTTTTAAAAATTTAACCAATAGCAAGTGACGTAATTATTCGATTCACTATCAACTACGTTATGACAGGTCTTAAACCTTTATTTTAATTGTTTTTTTTCTGGAGATATAGCAATTTCATCCAAGAATGATACATATCTATTACAAAACTTTCGAGGAAGCCGGAGACATTAAATTTATTTTCCGGCGTAAACATTTTACAAAAAATATTTCATTGAATAGTAGCAAACATTCACATGCTACAAAATTTGGTGTGCTTACAAATTTTATTTACACATGCAGGCCTTAGAATTTGATTTTTGGACGTACGGATGATAATGATACATGTCAAATTAGTAGTTGCTTATTTGGTACTCTCGCGTTACCTTATAACAATATATTATTTTGACTTAGCTCACTCAGGATATGGTACGATTTGTGCCATGGTGGGCCTTGTTTCCCTAACAAGGAACCAGCAGCCAAGTACAAAGTATATGATGTGGACCATGTATATGTGTATGTATGTACGCAGTATTGAAGTATGCTCCGTCAAACAACACAATTGCGTGACGTCAGAGGGGACGAAGTTTAGTTTTATGCCTACACTCAACATAACTTCATTAAAATCATTACTATTTTGAAATCCCTAGTTTAGTTTTCATCCCATTTCCATGATTCATTTATTATTATACGCTTTAACCTTTCGTCTAATTATTATTATATATTTTTTTTTAAATAGCGAACATTAGTCACAACATTTCATCATAGAAATATGACACCTCAAATTTAGAAGCAAATGGAAAATTAATCATTAGTCAGGATGATACTATTTATACAAGCTTATAAGTTAAATAAAATAAATGTTGTAATATAGGGAGCTGTAAAATATATTTGAGGATGACGTCATTCAGAGTGCTCGTCGTAGTCCCTTTTTTTGAATTTGCAGTTGAACCTTGGTCGGACTCATTCTTATAGCTTCATGTTATCTAGGTACCTATATGTCTCTTTGATACACTTACTTCTTCGTAGTACGAAGTTCGTACCATTTTCTTCCATATATACTCTTCCGTCTTTTATGAGAAGGGTGATGATGATGATGATGAGCATACCCGTAATACTAAGAGGGGACCCCTCCACTCCCATTATTCCCTGCCATCCCAAACGAAAAAGTCTTCTTCATTTGTTCACATGAACAAGGAATATAAGACGTATATAATATGTAACACTTACATACATACAGAAAACAAAGACCAAACACAGATATTAAATGTACTTAAGGATATAACTCATGTTCATACATTCTTGCGATAGAGGACATAAACGCGGAGATAAAATTAACAATAATATCTCTCTGACTTTATACAAATAGAATCAAGTTCTCACGTCAATTCTCACAACAGCAACAACGTCGAATGTTGTTTGCAAATTTGAATGCCCATATTCTCAAAACTTATTTTTCTCTGGAGTGTTCCATATCAAAGCTTGTCATTTCATCATTCAACTGGGCTTTTTTGTCTGTTAGCTCAAAAATAAAAAAGCAAAGTATGAACAACAGCTATGAAGTGACAAGATACCAAGTAATGCTAATAATATGTATATTTACCTTATCTTGTCGTTTTAATTAAGGAATTTCAACTGGCGACAAATTCTGGCACGTTAATTATATGAGAAAAAGAAACTTGAAGCATTATTTTTACTGGGAGCAAGATTTTACCTTGCAAGCAAATCCTTTACTTTAAATAGGATATATATTTTTGAGAGAGTTTTCCATGGGCAACACATGAGGCCATTGACAATGGAGAAGAAATTAGGAAAAATTTCATACTTTAAAAGTCACGTGCATTTTCATTTCAAAGTGGTTGAAAAAAAGAAGAGAAAAAATTCATCTGATAATAACAAGCTTTACATTGTAAATGTAATTGTAATAATTACACACTAACTTTGTAGCTATCCATATCATCATCATCCGTCCTACATACATAACACATCAATACTTTATCTGTATCTCGATTAAATAAGAAAAGGTAAAAAAAACTTGCTGAACACGCACATTATTAACATGTTATCGTTAAATGATCTTCAAAATTGTGTGCTACGCTCTGGTCATTCAATTGATGATGTTTATTGAATTCAAAAGTCAACTCTAACTTGTACTACGTTGCCACCAACTTCCAGTGAGTTCATTTTATAATAATAATTATGATATGAGTTGATTATGTAGCATCAGATCTATATTTACTAATACTGTATTATTATTACGATTAAACAAATATTATTGTCATATTTTTTTAATTGAATATGTCAACTGCGACTTGTTATTGTGGAGGGAAATGAGGTAAACAATTGTATAATTGAATGGCGAATTTGATGATTATTTTAATTGTAAAAACCAGGTAATTTGGAATATATCCCAGTTACTTCAACTGAAGGAGTCTTTGCAAAACATATTATTGGTAACTTTATACTACTTGTTTTTACATTGCTTGATATCTCATTCTTCAAATTTAATTGTCAGATTCAAAACTATACGTGTCATTTTTATATACAGTCATCATTAAACAAAATGTCCGAAATAAGTTGTGACTAATCTTCATATATGGAACAATAAATCGGTTAAGATAAATAATGCGTCACTTTTTCTACGTAATTAATATAGTGGAATGGTACAAAAGATGAAGAAAAAAAGGATACAAAATTAATATATATTTTTTTGCTTCGAGATGCTTCCGTTTTAAGAAGCTTGTCGTTGTTGCTCGTAAGACGTAGCAATTTTTCCAGTAGTAGTGGTGTGTGAAAGCGTAATCCTTTTCTGATGACATCATCAGTCAAAAATAGTAATGCTATTCATGCAGCATGCATGCATACACATAAATTATTTCTTGACGAAATAACGTATGTGTGTGAATAATAGCGAAAATAACAAAAACAGCCACAATCAACATACACATTTACTACACATTAAAATGATTTATTGGTTGATAGTACCTCAAAAACTCTAGACAAAAAAATATATACGAGCAGATGGATAATAATAATAATAATCTGGTAAAAGCATATCATGAAGTTGTTAACACAATTTTATCTTGGTTTTATAAACAAAAATTCATACGAATAATAACCAAATGAGGAGACTGATAAGTAAAGTGAATGGGGTGCTTGTACTATTCTCCTTTCTAATAGCCAACTATTTGTTCTGTTTGGACAATAATAATTTATATAATTATGCTTTTTGAGATAAGGAGAGTTGTTATGATCCCATGTCTCTTGTCTCCTTCTATAACACTGCTGCAATAGTATAGTGTTCAAATGTACAAAATTTTCATCATCTTAACCTTATACACAAAATGCACATGTCTATAAATATATTCCGCAAAAGAAATTAATGTGGTGATAAAATAATAATAATTATAACAAGAATGAAAATTATTCCAAGGGAAAACATCAATCCGTCAAAAATGAGCCCCAATACAGTAGAGTTAAATTGTATAATCTTATACGTCTTCGTGAATAAAAGTAAATCTTGTGCAAAATTGTAAATATGTAAATAAATAAAAGTTACAAGACATCCATGTTGATCATTATTCTTATTGAAATCATGTATTTATAATATCCATTTTTATTCAGTTTCCAAAATTTTTGAAAAAAAATCCTATTTGGTCAAAATATTTAAAAGCGACTTTTTTTTATAAGCAGCTGTATGTAAATACAATTTCATTTCATCTCTTTTAAATGTTGAGAGACATAAAATATATTAAATTAACTGATGACTGGATACATTAAAAATCAAAATTGTGTGATGATGTTATGTTTGGTTGGTTGAGGTAAAAAAAAAGAAAGATTTTACACTTTTCCGGAGGACGATAGGAGGACGAGGAGGTGGAGCAGATATTTTTTTGCTTGTGTTCCAGCGAGTAAATATATGGTACACATTGTACAAAATATTATACTTACAATTAACAAAAAACTTTATAAAATGATTACACTTTTGTAAAATAACAGCAAAAACATCATTATTTCTGGGAAATATAAAGAGAGGGAAATGACATATATCATAATTATATATCAATATTGAACGAATTAACTTATTTTTTTTTTAGTAAATTATTATTTGACGATGGTGGTTTTGACATAATTTAATGGTAACTCTAAAAAATACAGCTCAAACATTGCAAACATTTGTCTCCCTAAAAATTAATTGTAAATGATGATGCAAAAAGGGACAGTCTAGATATTCTTATTATTTTTATGCATTTTATAGGTTTACAAGTACTGTAATAATAATAATAATAAAAAAGCTTAAAAATACTTAGTATTATTTTTCGACATGTTTATATATTTTCTGTTTATAAGTCTACATTTTTTAAAGTAATTGTAGTACTTGTAGTTGTAGGTACATTCTTAATATTTGTTGTTTTTTTTTCGGAGCAAGATACGACGACAATATACATTTTTGGATAATATTGTTGTGCTCTCTTGTGCTCTTGATTTGATTCTTTTAAAGGAAATTTAATCAACATCATAATAAATTACACAACTGTCGTGTGTGTGTGTGTGTGCTTGTGTGTGCCAACGCATTTTTTTAATTGAAATCAAAGAAGTACCACATTTTTTATTTAAAAAAAACCGACAAGCTAGCTAAAATTGTACTTCAAGTTGTAGAACAGAGCACAAGTAGATTAAAAGTATTTGAAACAGTGATACTTTTTTTTATTACTTCTTTTTTTTGTGTGTGTGTTGATCTACTTTTTATTTTAAACTGAGTAACCTGAGATTCAGCATGCAATTATATTACTTAACAAAATACTGAGTACAATTAAAACCGTATGTATTATATTAGTTAACTTGTGTAATAATAATAATAATAATAATAATAAGTAATGTGATGTTAAAATGGAAGGTTAAACTTCTTTTTTTAAATTATTATTTTGATGACGTTATACGGGTAAACTTAGAAATTTTCACGAAAACTGGCGTAGTAGTACGGACAGAAAGAAAAATTTATGCGATTTGTTTAAAAAAAAGATTATACGAGCTTTTATAATAAATTATTTGCAAAAAAAAATGACTGGCGCCACACGACCAATACTGATCCACCACCAATACACAAATACTTTGGAGTAGTAGTAGTGTATCGGCATATTATTATACAATTCGGAAATGGCTTCTTATCCTTCCAGTATGCCGTCACGCAGTGGCACCGCAGCATTAGGATTTTTCCCGTCGCACGCCACAATCTTCACCTGGAAAAATATAATTAAAAAGTTTTAGTAACATTGTCATGTTTGTTGTTGCTCGTATTTTAGAAAAATACACAATATGGAATTGTTTGCTAAGATCCTGATTGATTGTTTTTTTTTTTTCTTTAAATAATTTTTTTAATGGTGGTGATGGTGATGTGGTAAAAACTGTTTTGTGTTTTTTATACAAAGACAATAATAATATTATCTTGAAGTATGTATATAATATTGTCACGTTCTTTATCCTTAGTTGAGAATTTTAACGGGATAACTTTATGTTTGATTTATTTATGTTGTATATACTATTGGGCCCTGTCTCAAGTACCAGATTATCAAAACTGTTGTACACAGCTAGCGCATGAGATTCTTAATTTATCCTTTAATTATTATATAAGCTAATTAATTAATTATCACAAAATACTTGACTACTCTGATGTATGGACATGTCTCTCCTGAGATCATATGCTGCTGCTGTTGTTGCTGCTAAATATACCTCCCGCATTGTCTTCAAAAGAGGAAACATGATGTAGACTCTCTCTCTCTCTCTCTCTCTCTCTCTTCATTTACTTGACATCATATACTAATGTGGTGGTGGTGCTAGACCCACAACATTCAACATACACATACAGCCACAATAATAATAAGCAGCCAGCTTGTAAAATTGTCACGGATTTACTCGGTAACGGTATATATTACTCTACATATCCATAATCCATACACAATATTTTGTGTGTATATACCAGCATGTAATATACCTTACATCTTCCTTCACCTTATTTGTTGGCTTCCCTCTTGGTTTGTTGTTGAGCACGGTCTTTCTTTTGGTGCTCTGCTACCACTGCTGCTCCTGCTCCTGCTCCTGCTTCTTCTTTTGTCAAATAACATGAATGTGTATAGTAATTCTCATATAATTCAACCGTACTTTTTTTTTCCTTACAAACGATACAGTTGGGCCAAATCTCTCTCGAGTTGTCATACAGGTAGAAAAAGAACGTTCCGTGTACTACACATTCAATTTTTACGGTACGACTGTCACCACTCTTCCAATCCAAACGTTATTATTATTATGAAACAAAAGTAACCGTAAAAACACCTTGGTTTCCATAATATACGCATAAAATATTATAATGATGATATTCTAATCACAATGACTTACTTAGTTCCAAAATATGATCATTCCACCCAAAAAAAACTGTTTTTTCTAGTAATTCTCCACATACTCCACAAGCTCTTGAAGGCAACTTTGAATGTAATTCTGGGAATGTTTCTTTTTTATTTGAACGCATCATGATCAATGATCAGCATTTGATTTCAGCCTTGTTGGAAAGCGTTATTGTACAGATAATAATATATATGGTTGAGTGACGCTTTCCGGTTTAATTTTTTAAACCAAAGAAACATAATATTTCAAATGT
>JAHZNC010001394.1:0-15905 GCA_027744095.1 Zhuqinia jingwanae
CGATTGAGAGGGAGGAGGGGTTCCCATAACACAAGCAGCATTTCCCCTTTGGATTGCAATACTAATCCTCTGAGTTAGGTATGCCTTTGATTTCGGTTCTCCTGAGATGTTAATGATACTTCTTCCTAGTGCATCGATGAAATCTCTAGCTGCTTGGCACCATATGGTCCAAATGTTTCCACTGCGAAACTGTTTCATATAGATTAAACTAAATAATTTTTTAATTGTTAATAATTTTTGTTGAAAGGGAAAATTTGCATGCTCCTAATTGCTTGATAAATCTAGGAAACTAAGAACAAACATCTAAAAACGGTGAAGGAATTATTATGAAATAATTGTGTGCACGTTTAGGTTGATTATTTTCTTGTATGCTATTTATAGTCGATTTTATACTCAAATCCATCGATCAACTGGAATTGATATTCAAAGGAAGCGGGTTTTTGGAATCCATCTTTTGTATTTTCCAAATCAGCAGTCTTGACTTAAAAAAAATTAAAATGCATCAATGTGGTGGCATTTTACGTTATTCATGACAAAACTAGTAAAAATTGCGTCGGTTTAAAAAATCTAAATCAGAGATGACTATGAAATATGAATGCAGTTTAATGCAATTGCCAATGCATGAAATAAATCTCGCCCAACTCGGTGTATCGCGTTTGTTTGTTTCACTACGTTTCTTATTATTATGCATATCTGTAGAGGATTTGTTTGTTGTGTACAGAATTAAGTAGTATAACGATAAATTAAAAATGACAGGACAGAGGAGTGACCAACAATGTTTTAGTAACATACAAAATTTAAAGGTAATTTTAACAATTACAACATATATATTATGCATATTCACATAAAATGGCCTCTCTTGATTCACTTCACAGCTTACTTTAAAGGATACATATATAAACTATACATATACATATTATAATGTATTTATTTTCACAATAATAATTAAATCAAGTTACGATTACAAAATTAAAAGCTAATGTAATAAAAACAACATTTGCATATTGTCGTCTCTTATTACTATTATTAACCCATAACAAAGTAGTGGTTGAATGTAATAATATAATACATTGTTTTTTTAATTAAATATTAAATAAGTTCATATAAAATTGCTTTGTATCTAAATACATACATGATACTGTAATATATATATATTTACCCTTATAACTAAGAGATTTTCATTTAAAAATTTAAATATTCTCAACATTACTATATCTTAATCTTTGTATATTATAAAAATCGTATTAATAAGCCTAATAGCCTCAAGCTAAATCTAGAAGATTAACGATGCGGGTCAAATGATACAATTTTTTTTTTACCAGCGATTTGAACGAATTGTTGCAAAAACATATTTTTATGCATTTTATATTAATGCATACAACTAGAGAGATATACACTTACTTAATATAATAATAATGATATATTTTTTATCCTATGGTTTTTTTTTACTATATTACAGTTGCAGTTTAGGGTACAATAATATAAGGCTTCATTTAAAGCACAGAATTATTGGTGGTTTCGGTCTCAACTTTGTCTTTTATATCGTTTGCCTTTTTGTTTTAATTTAAAGTATTAAGTAATGGACATACTAATAATATTTTATATCTATACAAAAAACCTGTCTTTTTTGGAACCAAGGAATGTCTAAACTCAAAACTAACATACATTATAATATTTATATATATATATACTTGTTTAACTATTTCAAAAATCAATATTTACAATATATATGGTATCTATTTATTTTTTGCCTTTTACACCTGATGTTGCGTCATCAGATACTAATTTTTATAAATACATACCCTATATTTACTTCTTCTTTTTAAATTGTCTTTTGCTAGTTCAGACGTAAATGTGATAAATGGCAATAATTCGCTGTAAATTAAGTAAACTGTAGGAATGAATGGTATACCTGTGTAAAATATACATAATACTACCCAACTAGCTACATATACGTACATTTTTAATTTCTTAAATCATTTTTTTCTTTTGTATAATAGATAATATAATTTTATGTACAACTTGTGAGCAACCCAGGATGTTTTTTTATACGGACATTTTTTTTTTTTTTTTTTAAATATTTCCGTCCTCGCATATGTCCATGGAACTTATATACGTGATATTTATATATATAGTGCCTGTCTATTATTATTTTTTCTTTAATAATGGTAACACTTTGGAAAAGTATTTAGAAATACTGCCAACTACATCAATTTGACAAAATTCAACAAATTTCATTTCAATCGGGAGCATATCTCTTAATTGGCATATTATGAACTTTGGTTTTGGACGATTTACATATGTTTTTCTTAAAGCTTAAAATATATATACATTTATGTATAAAGTTGTTTTGCTATAAATACATCGTTGTAAAAAAAATTACACTGTTCATTTCTATCAAAGGCATATTGTATTCGATTTTAAATTTGAGTTTGAACAAGGTCAGAGATGATATGGTATGGTATTTACATTCCTCAGGAGAGCCTATATAATAAACATATAGCTTTTTACTGAAGACGGTATCACGGTCAAGATAGACATTTTGCTAGTCCAATCACAGACTATGCCATATATTATGTTGTCAACTCTCTCTCTGCACTTTTAGGATGTCAGTTTCAATAATTTTTTAAAATATTTTTTTGGCTTAATAAAAATTGTTGGAGAAAATTATATGTACATTTCTTTTTACAAAAGAACACGTCTTAAAGAAAATTCCGTATACAAATGAATTAGATATACACGCAAATCTACAAAGATTCCGCTAGTTACATGAGCCACGTTTTTGTCGTAACTTTCACTGTTGAATTTTCATCTTTCCTCATTACAAAATTCAACTTCTCTGAACTTTTTTTACAGCTGTACATTTAAACGAAATCCACTCAAGTTCAATAAAGTTATGAGTTTTCTGGAATTTCGTTTATTTCTACTTTCTAAAGCATGCTTTTTACAACTTTCACCGGTTTTGTCCATTCTTATAGGTATAATGCATTTGTTATATGCAATAAATACCGCTTACTAACTGAATATTGTACATTTCAATTGCTCTTTCGTAATTTTACCTAGGTTCATTACTAATTAATTATTATATGTGTAATAAACTAACAACTAGCTATATATCTAATGTGAGTTAGAAAGCACAGTTTTAAAGTTCTAAGTAGCACGAACTATAAATAAAGCTATTAATAAAGGTGTTATATATATATATTTATATTATATACCACTTATTTTGTAAAAAGTATTAAAGCAGCTCCTATTAAAATTGACATTTTCGAATGAGATTAAAAGATTCCGGCAGGAACAAAATGTAGAGTAATGCTGCGGCTGTGGCATTATAGTAATAGTGATATAATATATACCAAATGGCACAAATAAAAATTAAAAAGAAGATCTCTGAATCGTCTTATTATCATCTCCTATCACTTCTTCTTGTCTCTGATGTAATTTCTCTGTACTTGACTGACTTAAAATAACTGCATTGAATTTAAATGTTTTAATGATGATATATTTATACTAATAAGTACTTATAATGGAGTTAACAAGAATATAGAACAAAGATCTGTCAGCAGCTGCATATTTCATATTCCTGCGTAAACTTTGACCATGACTAGGGGTAAAAAAAATGAGGAAAGTTATGAAAAGTGAGAACAGCTTTTATTGATGATTTTTTAAATTTCTGATACCAATGGTTCTCTGAGATTTTAAAGTCCGTTTTTGGCACTTAAAAACATAAGGTTTAGAACAGGGAATAATCAATGTGGATGAAATTACTCATTAAGAATTTCTTCGTTGCGTCGTTTAATGGCACTTGTGTGTACAATGCTATCTTAAAGCTGTCTCCGCCGTATACGTTAAATCTATTTATATAATATGTATGATGGCCGAATATAGTTACACTTATAGTACGTAATAAAAATGTTACATTCCCTGTGTACAAAAGAAAATTAATGAATTTAAAGTTACAACTTGTAATTTCGATCAATTATCTACGCATAACATCCCCATTTCTAAGAGTTGCCGTTTCAAAGGCACTTACTTGTTTCTACAGTTTGCGTACACTGTGTCACTCTGGTTAATTTCAAGGCGATTTCGGTGAAAGCCTTCTTTTTTTATCCATTAACTTATTATTCACACACTAACTTAAATTTATGTAAATGTTACCAATAATAATTATTATAACTATAACCATTCACATTTCAAGTACTGCTAAAATAAAATGTTCCAAAATAATTGCGTGTATAAATTCAAATCAACATCCAAAAGAATAATTTCATTCATCTGCGTGTCGGTATTTGTGTGCCGACATTTGAGACAGACCAAGGACGGCATAGCTGCATTTAAGGCAGTGGTAATGTGTTTGCTTCTGACTGTGAATACAGCTGCTCACCTGTAATTTAGCAATTTAAATTGAGTTAGTTAACGTTATCATATTATAGTAGTGAACATACTTATTATTATGTAAGGCTAATGGTAACTCACGTTGCAGTTTTGCGATGGAGTAAACTTTTCAAAGCCGGCAGCAGTAATGGAGTCAAGTTTTTGGTGTTGTCGACGATGGGCCACAACCTTGTTGGTATCAGTGCACACAAAGTCACACTTGGAACAGTGGAAATGGCTTGCTTTGTTCTGCCCTTGTGCTCCCCCTATTTTGAATATAATTAAATAAGATCACATTTTAACTTCTGCGTGACCAACAACTAGTAAGAAATTCAGCATTAAATATCGTCATTTTCGTACCTGGAGAAGGATGGCTTCTTTGCTCCACTATCCCCGGAAGGTGAAGATGGAGGTGAGCTTGCAGGACTGCACGCTCTCTTATTTGCTCCACTTGATCCCTTTTGTAACTGCTGTTGAAATGAATTGTTCCCCATTAAAGGAGAAACTGAATTCACAGCGTCAGAAACAGAGAGTCCTACAAGTGCTCCGGGAGGAGTACCTGCAGCTCCAAGATGTTGTGGTGAAGGTGGGAGCTGGTGTGGCTGGGGTAATGTAGGTGGAGCACCAAGCATGCTTTGCTGAAATACACCCGGTGGAGCACCTCCAAACATCATGTTTGCGTACAAAGAAAAGGGATGTTGTTGCAAGAAAAGGTGAGAAAATGGTGATTGTGACGCTGGATAATTGAGAAAATTTGGGAGGGATGTTGGAGGGTATGCTGCAGTAGGAATGACTCCAGGTGGAATTTCATGCTTCCCGAATATGTCTTCTTTGGGAAGTGAAATTGGAGCCTTTGCATGTTCTGGGCTGTGTCTGTGATGGTCATCATGATCATTTTTCCCAACCTCTTCATCCGTATACTGTTCCGACTCACTTTGTTTAAGTGGTGAAAAGCTACTGTGCTTTAGAACGTGTGGACGTAGCTTGTCAAGCTCAGAGAAAGCCTGGAGAAAATTAGGATATATTTTTTTTGTGAATGTGGTTGATTTTCATTCTATGCAAAATATGCAACATTTATTTTATACCAAGCTGAAAGTTTCTAGACAAATTACCTGATTGCACAAAGTGCAGTGATAATGGTGTTTCCTCTTCAGCTTACAAAATGCTCGACCACAAGGTATCTCGGGACCAAACTGAGTCTCTGAATTTTCTGTAGAAGAATGAAGTTGAAGAATCCGGCTTAATGAATGGTCAGTTAACGACTTAGGTTCTACAGTGAAGAAGGAAAAGGGGAAGAAAAAAGAAATTGTACTTTTTAAAGTTAAAGAAGAATTTGGATTTGTAAGAAAAAAGAACCACAGTTTTTTCAGTGAAAGAAGTGCAATTAAAAAAGATTCGACCTACTCTAATAATTGTCTGTTATTACACCTGGAAAATAATTTACAGTTTCATAAATTACCTGTTGGTTCATTGGAGCCATTAGGGCTGGAGAGATCCATTGGATTGTTGTTATTTACATTTTCCTTTGCGGCAGCACTACCACTGCCAGGGAAAAATGTGCCACTAGCCTTAATTACTGCAAACAACATTTGTAAAACTGATTATTAAATAATTAACCTCGTGTTATTTTTAAGGGACTTACTTAATTGACTTTTTGTCCCAAAAATTACATAAAAAAGAATAACTGATATGTCGTACCTTGATTGTTCCACTGCTGTGATGACTCATCGTCCTCATCACTGGTTGGATTGGATTTGCTGGTTTCATGAGCTTCCGACTCATGAGTCATCATGAGAGCATACTGCACAAACGTCAGACCATCCCTTGTACAATGGAAATGATCAGCGTTGTTTCTAAACTCACACTTGCCATCACTGCAATCAGTATTTCTATCGTAGTACGAATATCCCTCCAAAATATCCACATTTGAATGAAAGTCCCTCAAATGAGCTGAAAGCTTGTGCACATCCGTCACAGAAAAGTGACAACGAGGATGACCGCAATGGTAATGGCACAAATTCGTCTGTTGATAATAAGGACAAGCTGGATCTGGGCATGAAGCACCTTCAGGAAATGATAGGAATCCTATAAAAATTCAAATTTATGAATTCATTATGCTGAGGTTGCATGACAAAAGTAGACAATTATATGGAATTACAATATCTTTTCTATTTTACCAATTGGATCTTTGACATCACCATCCGATATGTCCATCCCTTCCCCAGTTCCAGGAGTAACGGGCTTAGGTAGCTTGAAACTCGTAAAGATGGCAGTGTCATGTGCGCCAGAGGAGACTTCAATAACACGATTCTTTGGTGGCCTGCCACGTTTCCTCTTGAAAAATCCGTCGGTGCTCTCGGTCCCTTCCTTTTCATTCACTTCAAGCTTGTGAGCGTTTTGATGTGTACGGAAATGTTCCAACCGTTTAAATGGATCATCCGTGGCCACCACTATTTCAGTGCATCCGTCCCAAAGGCAATGATAATGTTTTTCTCTGTTTTGATAAGGGCACTTTGCTGACACACAGGGGATTGTGGAATCCTGGGCATCAAAACTCGCAGGATCAACAGTAAAGAACGCTAGTGAAGATATTCTCTCCTCAATCTCGTGATTTCTACTGTGATCCGAAGCAATCTCAGCAGATCTGTTTATGCGATCCAAAAAAAGAAGAAGAAGAAGAAATTTTTAATCACGTACTCAATGCGTAATACAGTGGCTGTGTCGCCGAATAAGTCAGACTCAAAAAAATATATACATATTTGAGCTAACTAGTACGTGTCATTTTCGTTTATTTATTTATTTATTTATCAGAGAGAATGCTGCTGGAGCTGAAGTTGCAGCTGCAGCATGTTATCTATGGACATGAAATGTGAGAATGCGACTATAGTGTAAATACTTACGTTAATAAGGCATTTCGGCAATTCTCCACTTTACAGTGAAAATGTTCGTCTGGAGTTGCGTCACATTTGCAAATCTGGATAAACTTCTTGATAATTTCTTCAGAATCTACGTTTTCTGCATTATCGTTGAAGGATGATCTGCTATTATTCTCATCTTCTGATCTGCTGCTGGCCAACATTGCTTCGCTTATTCCCATCCCACTAATTTCGGCGGCAAGAGTACCTCGCATCAAACTCTGCGCCAACTTGAATCTCCGATAAGCCAGTTCGGAATCTCGACGCTCATGTTTCCTCTGTTCATAAATAAAAACACGTACATGTATAAACATGATGATGAATCAAATTCGTTATGAGAATTGATTTATGGAGATGCGATTTTTTAAATATATATACATATCATGCATGATGCGTTGTGAAAAGATAAAGTTTTTATCAAGCATTTTTAATGCGTATTTAATAATTTACTAATTTAATTATTTTAAACAAACTGGATGTTCACTTTATTTGCTCATCAAGAAAATCAAGTCGTCAAAAGATTAATAATAATAATAATAATAATATCATACATACTTATTATAAATTATAGGCAAACCAGGATGATGAAAATGATTACTAGAGACATGAATGTAATGTAATGTTGGTTTATATATGATAAATTCAAATGTCCCTTAATTTTATGTCTACGGCATCTACTACTGCCCCCGCTGTGTGAGAGCCCATTACTTTTATTGTCATTCATTTAATGCAATCTATCACGTAAACTAAAAAAAAAATACCGACCAAAAGGAAGGTTTCTGCATCTGTCTACTCAACAATACCTATATAAACTTTAACTATGTATGTTTTTTTTTGCATACGTATGTATATTATTACATAATGCAACT
Organism: Zhuqinia jingwanae; assembly: GCA_027744095.1. Classification (NCBI taxonomy): domain Eukaryota; kingdom Metazoa; phylum Arthropoda; class Collembola; order Entomobryomorpha; family Paronellidae; genus Zhuqinia; species Zhuqinia jingwanae. The sequence continues at coordinate 8,159 of JAHZNC010001394.1, forward strand.
TATACACACAATATAGCAGCATTGCAAGTAATACTACAACACAAGCAGTGCGTTTTTACATTTATATACCCCCGCACCTGGCTAATTGTACAAACGGCTTTTGGAATATAAAAAAAATAGGTGTGTTGGGAGTGACCTGACTTGACTTTATAGTGCGGTGAGTATTATTCAACAACAGCAATATAACAATATTAACAATGTCATCGAGTTTACATTTTACAAAACGCAGAATCATAAAAGATAGAACACTATAATTCTTGCCATCTTTTCTTCGTTGTTGTCATTATTACTATTATTATTATTATCACCAGTTTAAAGCAGGAGCAACTGCTCAACAACATTCGGTCAACGTTCCTTTTCTAATTTGTAACAATTGATGATGATGATACTCTAAACAAATGAGTGAAATGGTACGACACGCTGCTGCATACATTTTTGCGTGTGTGTATTACACGATACGAGATGACGTTGATGCCAAGCCAAATGCAATGCCGACTGACTGACTGGCTGACGATGAGAATCATAATATAGGGGCTAACCTGTACTACTAATATTGATGTTCTTTTTTTCTTGTGAGTCAAATTACCTCGAACTCAAGTTACCAGACTGTGAGTTATGATTATTAGGTATCAACATCGAGGGTTGATTACGGTACTTAGAAAACAATAAATGTCAGGAATGATGATAATGATGAGAGCTTCCAAAATGTGAAGACACATACTATTTGCTTGCTTAAATTTTTTTTTACAAAATACAACAAGGATGAAAATCATAATAGCTTGTGGTTTTTTTTTTAAATAAATATTTTCAATTTGAATAAATGACTTCCATTTTATTTCATTCTGCCGCATAAAAAAGGGAAAGGCCAAAAAAAAAACCAATGAGAGTTAAATCTACTCTCTTCTCCTTGGGTCATCTTTAATTACCACTTTGGTATTGAGTGACAATCGCTGTTTATTCACTTTTTTTTCTTGTTGTCGTCGTGGCCTATGTTTGACTTATTTATTGATTCGAGGATTATATTTTTATGATGACATTTTTATACAAAAATACAAGCTTCTGGAAGCCTATCATCGTACATTTTTTGTATGTGTTTTGATTTTAATAAAGCCGTTTATTCTCCAGCACTCTGTCTTGGGGTCATTCTTTTGCAAAATTGTCTGACATATGACTACTGCGAGGACCAATCAAAATCCTGTATTTTTATATTGCTGCTCTTTTTATTATTTTTTATCCACAACTTGAACAAATCCAGTAGTCAACTTTGATTTCTGTAAAAATGGACTTTCTTCTTTGAATATTCTTTATTCCACCGACGACAAGTTTTATATTTTGCAAGAAAAATGAGCAACAAACAGTAGTACAGATGGTGCATTTGTCGGCAATCCTTTTTTTCCATAAAAGTTTGTTCATCTCATTTTTCAATCATCAATGCTTTTTTTTTCGCTCCGTGAATATGATACTGCGAAAAAAGCTACTGCACTACTCCACACATTATTATTATTTTGTATGAATACTACATGGTAATATCATCATGAATGCCTCTCATCATCATACACATCATCACAGCTTTTTTTTTATGGGGAGCAAGTAAGCAGGTCATAGGGTAGCCATAATTTAAAATGATAAAAAGCGCGGTGAAAAATTTTACGACTTGTTTCTTGAGTCAAAAAGAGCGAAACTAGATTAAAAGCCATGTTTAAAGAAGCGAGCACATCCATCATCCATCCATATCTTTTATATAAACGTGTTCTTTGAAGAAGAAAAAAAGAAACAAGAAGACTTTTTCTTTTCTTTAATGCATGTCATTATTATGCCAATATTTTATTTTTATACTTTACCTTGTGAGAGTATAGTTGTCCGCTGGAGTGGAGTACATAATTGCAACCCTCTCGAATGCAGTGAATATGATTGCAAACACGGGAAAAACGGCAGCCATTGTAGTTGCAAGTCTCATGTTTCATGAACTTTTTGAAGCCGTCTCGATTGAGCTGCTCATCCTTGATATGATAGGATTTGTGTTTCTCTGAAAAATGCACAAAGTTGAATACAAATTTACTTACAAATAAATATTTATTATAATAATTACTTTTATCTTAAAATAATATTACTAAACTTCTGAAATTAAAAGTTCTGACGTAGACAGCCAGACTAATAAATACATAAGGGTTAAAATTTGCATGCACATTTTAACTTAGTATCTACTCAGGTACCTACATACACACTTGCAATCAATGCAAAAAAAGTTTTTTTTTTACTTATTGCCTTAATAAAAGTTGAAGTTGTACCTCTTTGTAGTAGGTGTGAATTATTATGATTATAACGGAGTAAACAAAATGGAAGGTGGAGTTGCCTCCTTTTTTGCCACTAATAGCTCTTAAATGAACTTTAATGCATGTACTCATATATGTATATTATTATGTATCTACTTACCCATATCTGCTTTATTCTTGAAAGTGTAGGAGCAAGTAGGTCTTCGACAATGAAAATGAGTGGTGCGTTGATGTCGGAAAGTGCAGTTGTCATTTCCACAATCCTCCACAGCTCGAAATCTCTGAAAGCCCTCTTGGATAATTGCAGAGTCCTTCCTGTGATAATTTGCGTGCATTTGTACGTCTGATGTGGAGATATACACCTTTTCGCAGCTTTCCTATTATGTTCACAAAACATAAAGAACAAAAAAAAAAATTAATAGCACTAATTTTTATGATTATTATTATGAAAGTATATAATAATAAGTGCAGCCGCAACCGCAGCAAGTAAGCCACATAACCAAAAGAGACAAATATAATTTATAGCTTTATTTAGTTTTGACTTTTGATGACCAGCAAAGATAAAATTCTATCAAATGTGGAATACACATGTATGCATTTTATATATTTATGATGAAATGGAAAGAAAAAAAAAGTTAATTTGAAATCGTAAATCATGTTCTTTATAAATGTGTATGTGATACGACGACGATGCTGATGAGTTGAGCATACCAAATATAAAAAAACATAATATTATATACCTATCTACCTACCTATATAACTATATACAAGGAATTATTATGTTTTGTTTATTTTTTTTATATATGTGATTTGGCTATTTGCATATACATACACACAAAAACTAAAGTACATATATATTTACTACCGTTGTTGTTGTTGCAAACTGTAATCACATCGACATCATCATCATCATCAAGATTAAAAAAATAAAAATAAAAAATCATTTAAAATTTTGTTTGAAGGCTCTTTTTTTTAATACAGAGAGGTAAAGTGACAAGGCTACTAGATTTATTTTAGCGATAAGGAAAATGTGTAACAACTCTGCCCATAATTCAAGCTTTCTTTTTGAGTAAACTTCAAAACAGTCCAATTACATTTTGATGTTTTTGGGTATAAATGTATATTATAATAAAATAATCATATTTGATGATGCTGAATGTTGAACTATGTACATATACCATACCTACACAGTCTCATCTCATCATATCTTATTATTATAGGTTGACTTTACTTACATGAGTGACGGACCACTCAAAATATATATTTTTTATACATATCGAAATCAACCTATCATCATCCATCTTTTTTCCTAAATGCACCCAATTTCAATTATAATAATTTCCTTTTTTGCATTCACTTATTATTACTATTACGAAAACAAAAAAAGAAGCATGGTTAGTTGAATGAATTTGTGAATATATTGGCAGAAAGTAAATGGCAAAAGATATATTTTTTTCGACCCTTGGGGCCAACAGTGTTGTTACATGAAGTAGTAGTAGTACTACATACAAAAGTACACATGTATAAAATGTATTTATGTATGTTAACCGCTTTGATTTTCTTGTCACTAATATATAAAAAAGCTATATATATTTTATTTATGTCCTATATATATTTTTTATTTAAACCAAAACTTGTACTGCAAAAACTTGTTGACCGTTTGAACAACAATCGACATTATTAATTTTGTCATTTTTCAATTGTTTACAAATCGAAAACGTAAACGGCGCGACGCGAAGCCTCTCTGCGTGCTATCTCTCTCTCTCTCTTTCTTTGAAGACAAATTTGTATATTTTTCATTGATTTGTATCATCAAATCATGTCGCATCTCACATTTTTTTCCCCTTATGAATAAATTTAGCCTTAGATAGTGTCGTTTATAATAGAGACATACGCAATCAATATTTGCAAATTTTCATTGACAACGTCTCACCTCCCAAATCATGATTTTTATGGCGTTTTCCCCCCTTTATTTTTTTTATGATAAAGATATAAGTTTATTATTATTTACTTATACACTACTTTGTATTAGTTTGGTTTATTATCATTAGCCGTAATTTAATGACTCTCCGTATTTTAATGGCTTAATCAATGCAAATATACAACAAGAAATCAAGAATTGGAAGCATGTTTGTTGGCTATCCCAGCTTATTTGCATTTTAATGCAACTTTTTGATTTGATTTGTTTGATTTGTCTTTCTCACACACCATCAATACAATACACAATGCTGCTGTTGCTGCTGCTACTACTACTGTGCCCTGTGATGTCTGAAAAATTCAATGAATTTTTATTTATGACAGAAGATACACGGCTATCAAGAAACTCTTATCTGCCATTATCATCTTAATAAGATCCCATAAGTATACATAATTTGTCGGTAAAAAGGCCAGTACGACGACGAATAAAATTTGATCAATCAATCAATCTATCCCATCCCTAATTCAACAGCCTTATATATTGATAATAGCGAGGAGATATATATATATATATATTTGCTGAATCATCATCATCAGTTAGCCTATTGTGAGCATAAGCGACACAAAAAAATATCATAAAATAGACTAATATTTTTAACGTTCGGGAGCGGAGAGAGAGAGAACAAAACTATATAGTTAGTGAGCTGTTAAATTGATAGCCGTGAACTGTTGCATATACGAGTGTGTATAGAGTAGTATATATATTTGATGAAAAAGATAAGAAATTTATTACAAATGTAAATTATTCATGAAATGTTGTAATTTATTTGAGGTAAAAAAGTACGTGATAAATGCTAATTTGTTATGTGATCACGTGAACGCCCTAGCTGTAGGGCACACAAAAAGGAACGGTAGTAGTAAAAAAATATATAAGAACTTCTTATTATGAAGGCAACAGCAGCAACAAACATATTATAGCAGCGCGATAAATGGAAATGGAAAGTAGGGTGAACACTAACTATGATTTGTTGTGAGTAGCTGCTTTGCACTGTTGCTACTAATTCACCAAAAAGAAGGACAATCATACGCAAAAAAAAAAAAGGAAACGCAATTTTTATGTAAATGTTGATAAATTGTGAAGCATGCAAATGATGTAGTGATAAGTCATTAATAAAGAAATGGTATTATTACAAATTACAAAAATACCTACGCAATTTGCACCGCAAAAAAATATTTTTTTTTTAAATAAATAAAAATTACTTACCTTGAGACAGTGGTAGTGAGTTTGCTTTCTGTTATGCTGGCAATTTAGGAATCTGTCGGAGCAGTCGTCCATTGGAGAGTACCTGAAAATATTAAGGGAAAAAAGTTTTTTTTTTTTAAATACTGTACATTTCTGTATTCATCATCATTCATAAAAATATACCCAGTATCCTGATAAACTGAAACTAATAAGCAGCAAAACAGTAACATTGCGTTTTTTTGATGATCATAACAGAAGATTAGCTCAGGTTTCAGTAATAAATTTACATTCACGCGCCTACAATTTGTTCCGCTTTTTTGGTTAAAAAAGCTCATGTTAAACATTTTTTATTATTACGGTGTGTAATTAGTGGCCATGTATCATAAAAAAAACATGAAATATGATCCAGTTTTCTCAGGAAAATATTTTTTACTGTATATATATATTTTTTTAAGAATGAATGTTTTTTTTGTTCATGCTTAATAAATATTGAAGTATTTACCTCATAAATCCATGTTGTAAGCTTTCATCCCGTTTCTTGTGCCACTTGAAATGCCTTATCATCTCCTCCTTCTTGACAAAGACGCGGGTCCCGTTGGCACAGTCCAGGCAGTGAAAATGCTCCCGGTAGTTGAGCTCCCTGCATTGGTGATGACCACATTCGGCAGCATTCCCGTAGCGTCTCACATACCTGGTGTAGTCAACAGGTCCGGTTCCCTTCCCAAGAAGACCTTCCCTGATCACAGGGAAAGCGGTGAGACCACGGCCTGTTGGGCTCCGTCCTGCTTCAAAAGAAAAAAGGTGTGCTTTTTTAGAAAAAAACAAGTTCACTTGATTAGTTTGTTAATTCAAAAATTACATGAGTCTACATTGACAGTTAACAACACAAACATCCGAATCAATAGGGTATATACATACATACGTAAGTATATGTGTGTGTTTTTGGAATAATGTGATTGTTTTTGAGTGTTGCTGGTAAGTGATGATGACAGCTAGGGAGATCAGATGACGATATGATGATAGGGCTCGTTTTTGCTTATATTTTTTTTTATTGAAAAAATGGGGAAAAAACTGAATGAATGAAAGGATCCCTTTTTTCACCCAAAAAAACATTGTGTGCATAACCGACATATATATAAGTAGTTATCTCGAAATGATTATTGTATTATATCCCATGTGACCTATGCTATTATGCTGGGGACGGTGTAAATAGTGCCAAAGCCCATTCTGAGGGAAAAAAGGGGAAAATCGAAAGTTCAAAAAGCTGGAAAACAAACTCATTGTCCCAAGGCGTCTCACTAATCCTCAACCTATCAAACTTGTACATTATATTTACACGTAAAAATACACACAAAAAAACACCATATCATATTATTACCATTCACTGTTTTTCAAGTATCCTTTCGAGTGGCGTGCATATAATCTCCCTATAAATGATTTTGATGATGATGATGATGATGACGATGATGATGAGATAAACCCCAACAAATTGTATTTTGCTTCTGTAATATGCGCATATTACACAAGTAAATACGTCATGCATGTATTTGCTGTTGTGTATATACCCTATTATTAGCAGCATTTTATGTATGTATTTTCTATAATATGCATAGAATTTTTTTATGTACAAAATGTGGAAAAAACGGGGTGAAAAAGATTGATTTGAGCTGAACACATCAACCATAAAGCTTCTATACTGGTATTATTATTATTACATTATCCCTATTTGTAAAAAAAATTTGTATGTAACAATGCATAATAATATATGTGTGTGTGTTGTTGTGTGTGTTTATATGAATGACTGATTATTAGCTACGAGTATCCTGAGTGTTGAAATCTGGATTATTGATGGTTTTTGGCTTGTTTTGGGTAAACTTGGTGTCAAACATTCTTTACGCTTCGACAAATCACAAAGAAAGTAAAAAGAAGTATATAAGTACATGCATGAGTGTTATTTAATCAATCATTATTTTTTTTCGGAAGTAGGAAGGAAGGAGGTTAAACTCATCCGATCATTTCACTATTGAGAGAAACCAAGTGGGCTGATAACTTTTTTTCTTCCTTTTACCCTTTTGACACACTTGGATACAAATTTTTGAAAAGATGAATGATTTTTTTTAACAGGTAAAAAATAAAACTGATTGGTAATTGCTAAAAAATATATGTTTTAAGTGCTTTAGGTATAAAAAAAATCTCACACGATTTTTTTTTTGCAGTGAGTTAAAACGTGGGGAAATACCTTTAGGATACTAATAATTTGCCCTTCAGTTTAAGTTTAGATATAAGGCAACGGATGATTTTTTTTTAATAAATA
>JAHZNC010001395.1:0-13455 GCA_027744095.1 Zhuqinia jingwanae
CTCACATGCTAGACAAAAGTCTTATATTTTAGACAAATGTTTCTCAGCCATTTTTTTACGATAAGGAGCGCAATTCGTCTATCAATAAAGTGAAGGTGATGGATAAGAATTAGGTATCTGGTGAGTGTGTAATTGGCTCATTTGAAAACACTTTTACTTCGTTTAACCCAACGTCTTTGCCGATAACTTAAAACTTTCATTCAGAAAATAGAATACTCCAGAACTTTAGAACAAACTGCTTTCCCTTTTTCTCACAAATTGCTCTTTAAAGAGATTCCCGGACACGGATGGTTAGTCAATACAAGAAATATTTTACGATAGGAAAATAGCATTTGATGTGGATGAAGAGGTATGTTTTTGCCTGCTACGTAGGCGTAAAACTTCTGGCTGAACAAATTATGCCATACAGCTTTCAGGAAAAATATTGCACGTGAGTGAGTATTTCAACGTCGATCGCTTGTCAGGAATGTCAAATATGTCAACATGGCAGGGAAAGTCAGCAAGGTGGTGATTCTGATTAATCTTGGAATGCCAAGAAACCTCAATATTCCAAAACTAAGTTGATGTTATGTTTTTCCTCAGTTCGGAATCGCCATTCCAGTTCCATTCTCTTTTGTAGTGTATTGGTTTAAAAAAAAATATTCTCGTATTTTACTTTTACCTCCTGGTCCGCCTTCTGTTGTTTAACCAGTAACTGGCGGGTTAAACGGTGGTTTAGTAATTTACCAAACATCACAGTCATAAACAATGCTTCTAAATACTTTTATGTATTGCTAACAGGCGTGTTTTATACAACGCGATATCACAACTGCACCAGTATCGAATCCCGCATGCAGTGTTTGCATACATGCTTCAGTCAGAATGATCAAACTTGTTAATTTAATAATTTAAAAAAAATCAATAGTAATAATAAGGGTTTTATTGCTAAATGTCCTGTGCATGAAACAATAATACATTATTCGTATCATGAAAAACAAAAAAGGCGGACATGTCGTACTACACATCACGTCAGACAAAAAAACAAGTAAATAGTTTTTCACAAGCCATTTTTTAGATTGGAGATTCTATAAATATTAGAATTAACAATGTAGTAACAATATTGTTAATAATAACTAATAATTATTATTATATATTTTTTGGTTCTGCCAGTGTTCTTTTAGCACATAGAAAGTGTCGCGTGTCGCATGACTTGAAAACAAACTTGCCATTACTTCCATTTTTGGTACCTACATTTCCATGCTTCATTAAAATTCTAAAATAGCATTTGAACATGACTCCAAATATGTCCAATGTTTGTGTTTAATTGGAACTACAAGCTGTTGCAGTACACATTTGGAAAAAATGTTCTTCCAAATACATGTTAACCTGATTTGATTACTGCATAATATGTGAAATCTGGAGCTTAGAGCATCGACTATGCAATCCATGAAATAATTTTCATTCACTTTTCTAGGTTCACGGTTCATACATCTGCTAATTCCGATTATGACAATTTAATATCGTAGCTAAATAACACACGGTGGTTATTTGTTCACCAATCTACACTTTACTCCAAAGCATACAAATTAGCTTGCTTTGAGTAAAAATTTATCAAAATTAAAAGTTTTAAAGAGTCTTACATAATATGTATTAATGAGAATTTGTTCCAGCTGATAATACTATTGCTGCTGCTGCTGCTGAATCGTAATACTATAGAAAACGGTGGAGACGGGAAGCCCAAACTGTTCATATTCATGTCTGATAATGCCCAAATTTGTAAGCGTATTAAATACGAATCATTTCAATGTAAATTAAATGGCAACTCTTGGAACATTATTTAGCTCAAAACAGGTAAATTAGGTATATACACATTTATTTTGCAATTACGGCAAAAAATTTAAAGTAAAATCAGTAAAATTACAAAATCCCATTTACAATTACAAAAATTGGTTTCTTATTGGTAGCAGCATATTTTCCCGAAAAGGATAACATAATATAATGGAACTAATAATGCTCTTATTACGATTAGAGAATGAAAATACCTTTGTTTTTGTAGTAAACAACTTTGGTAATTTCCTTAATGCCCACTTTTCTGCTAAATATGAGGAACATGTCATTTACGAAGAATACGACTTTACAGTGTTTATACTTTATCACAATGTCTTTTTAACGCCATTCTACGTTGACGTCCACATTATTCCACGACTTTTGCCGCTGGCTTTGGTCGGACAAAGTGTAGCTTCCTTTTCAAAGTTATTGTCCCTATTTAGTTACACGAGTAGACACAAACGAGCGAGTTTGTAGGCGGCATAATGCTTCCCACCGTTCTCCATCGTTAGGCAGTTTTATCTGGAAATTGTGTTAGTTTTCGTTTATACGTGTATCCCATAATGTGCGTATAAAAAGTTGCAGAGTGGTTGTTGCTTATATCCAGAAAATATTTTCCTTTCCCAACTTCAATACAATATAATAATATGCAGACTGTGACTGACTTCTGCTTCTGCTGCTGTGTATTGCTACAAGGAAAATACAGGAGTTCAACTAAGCAAACTAAGTAATTGGAATGTGTAAAAGTAGCCAAAGAAGATACTAAAAATAACTTTTACAACTAACACTAATACCAATCAAAACTCATGTAATGCTCCGTTAATGTGAGTCGGTGACACATAGTTGTTCGGCGTTTGTTCATTTTTGAACGCGGAGACATTAACTAGTACATGTTGTTCATTTTAATTCAATCAAACATACATACATGCACGAGGTTAATACTTTTGTGAATTCCGGTATAACATCCAAAGAACTGTTTATAGCCAGTAGCCACTCAGAGATTACAAGTAAAAGGTACTGATTTTTCATACAATTTAAAAAATATTACTCCTACTGCCTTGAAAATTTATTTTCATTCCTCCAAACTTTCATACCATAATTTTTGGGCAATGTAATTGAATTGAACCCCTCCAATATTGTTGAAAGTATTTTCATGCGTTGCAAAAAACAATACATGTGGAGAACTCGTAAGGGGCAGGAGTAATAATAAGAAGTATAAGTGATATTAATGTCAAAATTTGAATTGTAATGCCATGTGATCTTATTAGTAAAATGTATACACAATTCATTTCCTTAAGTGATGATATACATGTAACGTATAACCATTCTTGATAAATTGCAATTTAGAGTAACTTTCAATGAAACAAAAAGGGAGCGGGGTTTTGTAAAATGCTACAAAATCTTTCATTTCCTCATAATGTTTCTAGGAAGTCGCTAAAAACTTATCTGTTTCGTTACAAAATATTTTTGAACTTATGAAACTTGAATATTTTATGTAGTTGTGGGATAGACTCTGAGAAGTTCAAATAAGTACATTTTGTTATGTATGTAGGATTAGGACTTCATTTGAACACGAGTTTGACTTGTCACATCAATGTTCTTCTATCTGATTGATTACTTTAGAGAAATTCTAGACATTCCAACAACTTATTTTAACATGAGTTCTTTGAATGCTGTGAAAGTAATATTAAACTACGAAGAGTGTAGTAAATATGCACGTGTTAAACGCATGTTTGCATCATTACTTTAAATTGTATCGTATTTACCAAAAAAAACTTTAAAACTATTACAAGCTACCAAGTACACCCAACAAATTCAAAAGATGGCATTTACAGCAAATCTATAGGACAAATAGTTTTGTTACCTATTTCAAGGAACAAGTTTTACTACAGATTACACATATAGTATTCATATTCAACGCAATCTAAACATTCCATCAAAACGGTCTGGGGCCCAGACTCTGGGCTTGACAGATCCTCATTGGACATTATAGTTAATACCTATAGGTACTAATATCCTTTCTTGTATACATATGATGTTTGTAGAATTCACGTTCCAAGTGTGAATTTAGATCTAAACCATAAATCAAGCACTTTATACACTCATATCAAAGATATGAAGGAAATCTCTCGTTTGCGTTAAATTGCATTTGTTCAGCTGAATTTTCTGCAATGTTGAATGCGTATTTCCATTTTCGACCCACTTTGCAAAGATAAAAAATTGGTGTGCCCCTGCGATTTCGTAACAGTCTGATTACGCAATGATTATCAATGAATGTTTTTAATTTATCTCATCAGTCTGATTGAAATTGAAGTATAACATTGCGTACTTTTTCTTGTTGATTTTCTATAGAATGTGATAATTGAACATGAATAATATCACAAGTTTTACCTATTCTTTAATATATTATATATATTAACAGCATTTATGGGTAAAAAAGTAGTGTGGGTAAATCGGAAGAAGAAAATCATCACATTACGACTTACAACAACAGACAGAAAGATTTCTGGTGAATAATAGATGAGCAAGCACGTAATAGATAGGTATATGTACATATAATAGTAGTGCTAGGACTAGTAAAATGTGTGCGTTATTTCCAGGATATGTTTTCTGTACATGGGAATTTGGGAGTTGAAAAATCAAGAGCCGGAGAGGGAGTGAAAACAAAACTTGAGCTGAAAAAATAGAAAGCTTTTAAGCGTCTTTCTTTACAAGTTTCGGATACTTTTTTCTTCATCTTAACACACTAAACATTACATACTTACACTATACTATCAATCACCCCATGTCATTACTTGCAGATTCCAAAAAAGATGAAATTCTGCCCTTTCGCTAGTATAGTATAAACTTACAACAAATATAATAGAATGAGTGAGTAACGGGCTGGTCGTCATTTTGAGTGTGTAGGCGTAGACCCCTCGTCAAATGTAGGTATTTTACAATGGCAAAGTTTTATCGCAAATTTATCTTTTGATTACACACTGCGAGGGTTTAAGTGCTCCCAGGCTATTTCTAAAATAGGATCTCTTTGCCATCTCATGCGGAATCAATGTAATATTATGTAATAAATAGTACAAACGAGATCCACGTACAACGTAGTCACAATAATAAAATATTTTGCGCGCTGCATGTGACCTTTTCAATTTGGTAGTTGATTGTTATTAAATTGTTGTAATTTCCTTCACTTTCTTCCTCATTCAAAAAAATGTCCTGTTTACTTTTGAGCTTTAAAGCTGGACCAGTGAAATGGGTAACACAATTCAGATATTTTACATAGCATTCCGCATTCCAAGCTGTGGTGTTTTTTACTTCACACAACTCAAATAGGTGATGTACATAACGTGGGCGAAGCTAGAGACAGGAACTTGCTTCCAAATAGCATTTCGGAAATCTAATCACACGTCTCTGGTTTTTCATGCTGTGTTCTGTAATCTGGTCAGTCAGTACACAGTTTAGCCGAACAAACACTACCAGCATACCTAGTAGTAATGTGAGCACCAGCATAGTGGTCAGTTTGGTGGGCGAAATCGTTTTATGGAAAGAATGAGAATACATGCCGCAAAAATAACAATGACGATTCGATTTCTGTTGTAAAAGGCTCACGATCTCAACAACAACAACATCCCAACAGTCCTCAAGTTCCACGCACAATTCTATTTCCAGCTCAAATGTAGTTGATCCACAGACTAATGAATAATTGAAAATCATCACGATTCATACTGAGATGTTCACATTTTATTTAGTCATTTCAGACATATTTGTTGGCTGTTGCATATAAAGTGTTCTCCGTATCTGCATTATATAACATGCGTATATATAGCATGAAAAAGTACACAAACAAGTCTTGGAGAACACGTACCATGTCCAATAATTGACAAATCTATATAAACGACGTTTTAACGGTTTTTATGCTGAAAATCCAATTTCCCATAAGTTGTTCCTTAAAAACATCCTTGCCAAAACAACATGTCGTAGACAAACACCGGCATCACATTGGAAAATTGGGTGAATGGATGGAGATGAAACACTTACTTGGATTTTTTATTGGGGAAACGGAATAAATGAGAAAAATTTTATTATGGCAAATCAAATAAGTTTCTTAGTGAATCATGACAAACCAGTGAGCTATCAGATGAGTGTTTACTAAAAGTTTTGTTTGATAGACGAAAAAAACTTATCTATATATGATGATAGGCGGCATTCCATTCGGATATGTTTGTGTGTATTATATGTAGGTATCCATGTATCAAGTGTCGCAACTTCCCCCACTTAGACTCAACTGTGATTTCATGATGTCATATAGTGCACCCCTCTTTCAATAGTATGCCCAAGCAAGTAGACTAAAAACGAAAATGCAAAGAAAAACCGATATATGATATGTTTTAATCCAAAAAGTGTATTCACCTTGTGACTCTTGACACTTGCATTGCTCCAATGCTGCAAGTTGTTCCATCCGACAGTCAGACAAAAGGAAGTTTCCCAAGCTGTTGAAAACTTTATCATTTGTATATTAACGGAAAATAGTATTATAATATATTAAGAAAGAATCGGATGATTGAATGAATGAATACAGGTTCACAACATTCTTTTCATGACCATAAAGGAAGATAAATAACCCATCCATGTTGACGAATCAGACCATTACTGATTGCTTTGATTTAAACCATTTGAGGAGAGAAAAATTCTTGTTTGTTATCGACTCATTCAACCATATAATTTATGTGCCAACGCACTGCAATTTGTTCCTTTAAGACATCGTAGTAAAGGAAGATGGGTAACAATTATATAGGTGATAGGTATACATGCATTGGTACATATATGAATGTACGCTCGGAATGACTCTTCTAGTTTCGGAGTTTGTGACTACAAAAATACTACATTCCATATCTATCACACTTCGGCTTTTTGTGTTATTCCGTTTTATCTGATGTTATCATACCCATCACAAACATACTTGTAAATACTCGCATAAATATGTACGTAAGAACAATGTATATTTAGCAGAACATGAATGAATTGTTGAAGTCGAGCCAAAACTGGAACTTGTATGCCAACAAGGCAAAAAATTGAATTAAGTTGGATATTGTACTGTTAGTATATTAGTTCAGTCGGTTTCTTCTAGGATAAAATGGAAATGTATAAAATCCCGGGAATAAATACCAGAAATTACAGCCATTCTTTTCTGTGCTACTAATGCTGCTACTCTTTCTGCTACTCCTTTGAAAAATGTTGGTGTGTTCCTGGAGAACAGGGAAAAAATGTGCACAGGATATTTGCTGTCACAAGTTGAATATTTTACATGGCCACTGTGCACGTCACTCCGTTTAAACAACAAGTATGTGAATATGAAAGTGGAGCAGATAATTTCCATGCTCTGTTAGCAAGAAAGTCTAATTTCAAGGTTTGTTGCATATCCTTGTGAAATCCTTACGACTTTTCAATTATAAAATTATTCGGCAGATGACTCACATACTAAATGATGACGATTACGAGGATGATCCCTTTTAAAACGATAATAGAACTTAAACTCGGGAAAAAACATAGAAAAGCAATATTTATTATAGGGATTGGATAATAAATACGGAACATCGTCAGTTAATACTACAACACACAATACGGGCCTATTACATAATAACTAAGATGAATTCATAGTGCGGTGCGGGTAACACCGACGGGAACGAGAAACAGGGCGAAATACTTCCGGAGGAATGACTCTGCGATACGTAATAAATTACAACAAAAAACTTCGATGGGAAAATGGACAAAAAGGGAGAAAAAAGTGGCTCGAAAGAGTAGGCAAATGGGAGAAAACCGGAAAAGGAGAGCATGGCAGACTCCAAAAAAACTTTATGTTCAGAGTCGAAAAGGGAAAGTTAGAAAAAAATATATAGATAGATGAAAACAGTATTTCCAACTCACAAACATATAAACGTGTAAATTCATTTTTTTGGCAAATTATTTGCATCTCCTGTTCTAACTCACAATTGGCAAAAAAGGTAGGACAACATATGTCCGGCCAAGTTGGTATGCGCTCATGCAGGCTCGTAGACTCGTAACAGTCGTAAATGTCTTGAATGATATAAAAGCAAAGAAAACTACTCAAGAACATGTTCGCCACTGTACAAAGAATAATGTTTTCCTGAAGTCATTTAATGGTATAAATATTATTGCAAAATTACAGTGACTGGGTTCTGGGAGGTCGTGAAAGTTGACAAATAAAAATAGATGTTTGCAAGCTTAGATGCATTTATCGGAAATCCTTTAACAGTTTAATGATTCGTTGGGAGGAAAATAATGTGTACGTATGTAGTAGAAATTATTAATTTATAATACAGGCAAGTTTACATCCTAATCGCTGCATTTGTAGACTAGATTTACATATGTATACGCATTTACAAAATGACTTTACAAATTAAGCCAAAATTATGATTTTATAACTCTGGGATTTTGAGAAAAAGTTGAGCAGTCAATGGGAGCATATCACATGAGAGTTAAATACGATGCTAGTTAAAAGTTTATACCACTCAAGATTCTCATCTTCATTCATTATTTATGACCCAGCATGTAGAAAAAACCTTTCGAAATCTGCAGCTTGTAACAAAAATGTAGTTGGACTTTAATTTTATTTGGTTGACTGGCACAAAAAAAACGTGTAATGCACCTGCCTCAACATGCTTTTTAATTTACACAAACCACAAAATAATTTAATTGTAAATAGTAATTTGCTTTCCTTGTTAATTAGAAAAAATCCGCTTATAATATTTCAACGCTAGATGATATAAATGATAAGTGTATATAGTAGTGTAACATTATGATTGTAAAGATTGTAATTAAAATTATAAACCGACAGATCGCACAGACAAGACGCTCAAGAGTCAAGAAGTTGTAATGGAGAGCCAAATGTCAGTTCGGATTGCCCTGGTGTTGCTGGCCGCAGCATTCCTTGCGTCAACGTCCACAATGGTGTGTGTCTCTGCTCGATACTTACCAACGAGGAGTAATGAAGACCGCTTGGAAAGACTCAGAGAACTTTTGAAAGATGTAAGTGTCCTATTAAATTGTGTTAGCTATAAATTCATACACTAGCGTGCTAACTGCATTTAGTCTCAGCAGATTCAAGTGAGTACTTTGCACTGCGAACATGTCGACATTGACAACAAAATTCTCTGTGATTTTTGACAACGATGATGGTGTCAAGGACTGTGACATTGATATCACACAGAGGAAATGGAAAAGAAAACCAAAACAGGAGGTATTAAAACTGCTATTGTAGCAAAAGTAAAAAGTGACAGGCTACGTACAAAATTCAGGAATAGACAAAGGAAAGAACTAAAACCTAAACTAAAACCAAAAATATATATCCTGCTCAACCATTATACGTTTTTGAAAGCCATCACAGTCACGCAGTTGTAGTTCATTTTGGGATTCTACTAGTGGTCATCATAATATTTGTATAAACACAAATGTGAAGGACTTTACTTATATGATGTGTGCTTGTACCGTGTAGATCTCTTATTTCTATATCCGCTTGGATCTCTATCTCTCACGGCTTTTGTGCAATTGGGGGGTCTGACGTGAAATGGAGATGTATTTTAAAAGGATATTATAAATATGTATACATAAACCTCTCATTACCTCTACTAAAGTAACTTTTACTTTTTTACGAAACCAAATTATCTTCTCGTGCAATGTTGAATGTGCAAAGTTACAAGAAAATGTAAACCATAATGCATGGGTTTGTCATACAGCTAAGGAATCATGTAGACTTGTACATTTTAATGTGATACGTAACTTTTGACCTTGGTATGCTGCTAACATTGTTTTAAGAAATTTAAAGACAGAAACACACATCCTTTTCTAAATGAGTCATAAAAAGCTTTTAGCTTGTTTCAATAAAATCATATGTGAAGTGAGACGAGAGGACAAAAACAAACGACCCTCAGTAAAATTGCAATTTTAACAACTTTAAAATAAATGTTTGCGTTTTGCATTTTCTTCCAGCTTTTCAACAGCGACTACGACCAGAATCGGGCTTACGCAGTACCAGCAGATATTCCCATGTTTCCGGAACGAACTGCAGTTTTCAAGCGATCAGCAGGACCGTTGTATACATCTGGGCATGATGATGTGGTCAAAGCTATCAGAAATGGCATTTCTCCTGCTGCTCTGTCCGCCACTGGAGGAAATGGGTTTGTACAACTACCGGTGCTGGACAGCTCCTTTCTGGATCAGGACAGGAAAGGTATGAAATAAAGGAAAAGATTGCTTTTTTAAAAACGATTCTGTTATATATATATTTATCGTAACAATGTCCATATAATATGCACTCCTCTCGTCGAAGCAAAACGTGATGAAAAGTATTATCGTATTGCCATATATTTATTGTATATATTTACATTTAAAAGTATTTATGATATTATCAAACATAACATGTGTGTGGTAAAAAAAAATGCAAAGGAAAAAAAATCTTCTGATTGTGAAATGTGAATATATTGTGTATTTATGTATGTATAAACATTTAAAATAATGAAAATGACATATATATAAGGTAGAAAATATCGTTACTTTTATGCAAATTTCTCCTAAAATACATACATTGTCTGCGTTGAATTAATAAGCTTTATACATCTTTCTGTTGAGTAAACATATTTTCAAATTGCAAATTTCTGAGAGATGCATCTTGAATATCTCCAAACTTGTAACAATTATTATTGTAGTTACCTATACACTTAACATACACATGATATCGTCAATCTGCACTTTGAAAATTTTGAAACTTTATGATTACATAGTGTAGTCACAAAGCAAGCAATTATAGCATGAAAAAATGTATACTATATAATTATATGGTATAAATAGTATATGTGTGTAGAGTATGTATAATGTAATTAATTACGGTTGTCAAAAATAGCATTTAAGCTTTTGCCATCCCATTTTCCGTCTTGACGAATAAAGGTTTGATACTACCCACACAATTTTCTTTTTTCTTCCTCCTTATCTTACCCCATTAGTTTCAGAAAATACAAAATATATATTTAACATTGAAAAATATATAAATATATTATTGAATGTCAAAATTAACAGCACATCCCATTTTAGTTTAGAAAATATATCTCAGGATAGACTAAAAAAAATTTGAAAAAGGCAACATAAATGTTGTATAATGCACTGAGTAATTGTTGTATAACATGTTGTTGAGCATATTAGTGGGTAGTATGTAACTCTTAATTTTCTTCTTAATGTCTATACAACCAGAAATTTAAAAAATGTAAACTATGGATAATTATAATATTCAGTACATAATATAATAGAATATGTATACCAAAGCAATTCAGACTTAAAAAGTAATTTTAACACTTACATGCACGTACACACTTCAAATCTTTGTAACATGCCCCATCCAAGTCATTTTAGAGCCGAGTTCTTTGATATTTAATTAATAAAATTGCATAAAACCTTACCTTTCTATAACACTTGTAAAATCATAAAGCTTCACATTTTTCTGTTGCAACTTTGTGAGTAACGACTTTTTAAACAACTTGACACTTAAAAACAACTTCGCACTCACTATTAAATAAATTGTTATAAATATATTATGTGGTCGTTAGAATAGATCAAATTAATATAATATAATGTAATGTAATGTAGATTTCAGAGTAGTGTATAATTTATGCAAATATTCTATTGTAAATGACTGTATCTGGAAAATAAAGTGAATAAAATTCGGTAAATTCCCTTTAGCAGGTAGTATTGCAGCAGAAATTCTTTCTTGTGCAAAAATCTTTAGTTCATGTTCATACACCATATTATTGCATCATGTAACGTATCCTAAATCTGGGATGGAATGATAGGGGCATCATGGTACATTTTGGAAAGTTCATGTACAATGTAAAAAGGATTCTTCTAACTTGCAACAAAAAGTTCTGTGTGGGACTCGACAGGACGACTTGAAAGAGACTCCAACCAAATTGAAATTTAGTACCAAAATTGGGTCAGTCAAACTGGCCAATAATTTCCTACTTGCATATATACCTACTTTAGTTCGGTCAACGTTGAGGTAGTACTTCTTTTTCGCTGGACCAGGATAAAATAAATAATTATTGCAGTAATGACGTAGCTCTCTCTCTCTCTCTCTCTTAGAGCATCATTTTGCTGCATTTTTGTTGAAATTGATTTTATGAATTCATTTGCACCCTTCATCAATGTATAAAGACCACCTTCTCTTTTGCATCCTTTTGTTTTCCTGTCTGCACATCCTCCATGTAGAATATTTTTAGCATCACGGATTCCAGGCCATAGAAAGTGAAAGTTTTGGTAGCATCTTTCTTTTTGTTGCGACTGACCCAAAAAAATTCCTTGTTTTATGCACTTTCATATTTACTTGTTATGAGAGTTATGACTGTCCCTTTTTAAAAAGGAGTTCCCTTGTTTGTCGAGTGTGTGTGAAAGAGTAATGAAATGCTCATGTCTCTCAAATGTCCTACTTTATTTAACAAGAAGCAAAGCTGGATACGTGAATCTAAAATGAGGATTTCTTGAATGTTTCTGGTTTCAGGCTGTATAACTTATGTCTAGACCTCACATACATCTCTCTAAGTGCTATCTACACGTGAGTTATGATTGAAGACTGAATACACCCCTTCCCCATCTGAACGTTGAACAAAAGCCCTTATTAAAGTATTATCATGTATCATGGTCCCTTTTTCATTCACACAATGATGTCCAATAAGTCATTCATTCAAACTCTCACCTTTATCCAACCCCACAATATATAGGATGTATTTATCAATAATACTGCAAAGTACGCACGCACGTGACTTTGGAGAAAGGGTTGAAAAAGGGCTTGTACACTTGCACTTGTAATTCCAGGATTGTATTTGGGAGCAGACGCGGATACACTTTGCCCTTTTGTTCTAAATTGATATAAAAGTAAACGTCTTTTTCTGTTTTACGTTCATTTTACGAGTTAAGCTCGTTGAAAAACAGTGAATCTAAGCACGTAAAAAAATTCAGGAAACTGAAAGTTACGTTCGGCTAATACGAATTTCATTCCAGGAGTATGAGTCTCTCAGGATTTTTACCGGTAAGCTCAATTCTACTCACTATATAGCGTATAGTTTGGTATTATTACTTTAAAGTAAAAAAAAGTTTTTCATTTTCATAAAACATATCGTTTTGCCTACTTTTTACATTTTGTGTATACGTGACGAAAGAAGACGCGAAGACTAATGTAATTTTGAAACAGGAACGACGCAATTCTTATGATCATCGTATATGTCATGATTCTCATAAATAATTCCTTTTGTTATTTATTTTTTAACGTTTTTTTCCTTTCAAGCCAAGAGAAAGGAGCTGTGCAGCCATGCTAAGTGCAACAGTGTTATGTGCCATGGTATGTGCAGCGAATTGTGGAACGGTTGTCCTCCAGCAAACACCAGCTCAAGAAAGAGGTGGTGGTGGCGGTGGAGGTGGTCATGGCGGAGGCGGGTTCCTAGATCACTTGTACAGCCTCAACCCTTTCGCTTCAGCTCCTGCTCAACCTTCATACAACATTCCTGACGTTGCTGGGTTTGGAATGTATCCCTTGTGGAAATTCCACAAGTTTGACGGACTATCACTGAGGCCCGTTCCTTATGGAGTAGATATAGG
>JAHZNC010001396.1:0-12186 GCA_027744095.1 Zhuqinia jingwanae
GACTTAGGTATATAAGTCCAGCAATGATGAATTTGGTAAATTGTGCCTCAGGTCTACTTCAACTGGTCAAGTTGTTTTTTACCAATAATACATGTAGTTATATTGTGACTTAATACTATATGATGTAATTAGTTATACATACTACTAGGTTAGTTGTAAATAATGGCTTATATCATTAACTCTTCGGACTAAAATATATGTACACAAAAAAAGTGAAGATTGACAGTAACAATATGAGTTTTTTTTCTTCATTACCACCACCTAAAGTCTTAAAATAAAAAGCGTGTGTACGAAATAAAAATGCTTCTAGACATTAAAAATTCCTATTGTTGAAGGTCAAAATTATAACACTCGCTTATAAAAATATATCCTCTTCTTCAATTTCGCAGTTGCTAAAAAAAATGTTTTGATTAGTATTTATCTACCATGCTAAATACTACTACTAAATCTAATGTAATTTTCGTGTGTATAGGTATATTATGCATATACCTGAGTAGGTACACATTTTTGGGATAAAAATATCTCTACACCTTTGTAGCTGACATGATGAGGGATGCACGGCACGGCTGGAATCAAAAAAAAATCTTGTAAAACATTAATTGTGCAAAATAAGGAAGTATAAGCTTTATGACAATTTTTTTTACTGGTTAGATGTATGCATTGCTCTACCGACGGTGTTGTTGCAGTATTTTATTTACTTATCTTCTATAAACTGTCAATGAGTGAGCAGAATACAAATCTCGGTGTGTGTGTTTGTGTTTTATGTACTCACGACACGAATTGTGACGATAGTTGAATTGAATATCTACATTATTTGCAACTACAGAGCGTTGTAGCCAATATTAATAATAAGCTGTAGAAGATGCACAGAGTACAATATATGAAAATGAGGATGCTAATAAGGTTACCTATGTGCATTTATATATGGTTTTTAGAAGTCCTTGGGAAGATTTTCATTTTCCACACACAACACACACGTCACAATTTGCAAACTTGCAAATCTAAAAACTACAACAACACAAGTGCATAACATTAAAATGCTGAACTACTACCATAAAAATATTGATTTCCATGTTGTCATTGCTAAATTCAAGAATAACTAATGAATTAACTATTAAGCGGAAAATATATGGCATTCCATTTCATTCCTGTCTCCCTAAAGTATGTATGTGTAAAATCAATTTACTAGTTGTCGTACCTGAAAAATTTCAACTTGTTGTTACAATATATTATTATATGTACCTATTCAGATTGTCGATGTTTTGTGTTTTATGCATGTTATACTTTCCCATGTGCTGCAGCTGTGCTACGAGGATAAGATTTTATCGTAAAAAACATTTACAAAAGCTTGGGAAAACATTTTAACTGTCAATATAGTACGCAATTATTTTACCAACTGCAATCAATTTCAGAATGTGGGTAAATGGAAATTTTCTAGGATTCATGTACTACAAATATCAAATATAACTAATATGAGCAGTCAGCATGTTGGAATAAACAAAAAATATGCATATTGTTTTTACTCTTGACTTTACAATACTGTATCATATTCAAAATAACAAATAGCTATTATCAAGACATATGAACATTTTGACGATAAATGTTGAGAGGAAAATTATACATGCATACGTAAATATGCTTTCGAAGGAACAAAGCAAAGTCAACTATCTGGCTAAAATACAGTGTTAACATGTGTATCTATTATACATAGTTCTTAGTTCGTGCGTCAGTAGTTATTCTAGGTTAAACTCCAATAGTTGTAATTGTAAATGCACATATTTAATGAGTATCATCATCATCATCAACAACAACTTTTCAGTTTAAAAAAAAAAATACACACACATCACAAACACTCTCCATACTTTTTTTAAACTGCGCACTGTGCATAAGGAAATAAAACATTTGATACTGCTAACATGCATAACAGAAGCTCAAGCAGAAGCAGAAAGAATTTTTTTTCAAACGGGAACACTACTGCTGCTGCTGCTGTTGTAATAAGCTTTTACATGCGTGTATGTGTGTGTGTGTGTACAACAATATTTTTTATTTGGAAGGATATAATATAAAATGTTACATTGATTGTTTTGATGATTTTGCTGTTTTGACTGTGTGATATAGGCTTGATGTTGAAGCTGACTCTCCTCCTGCCACAAAATTGCACACATCAGGCAAATGAATATAAGACCAACAACAAGCTTATTAAAGTAATCACAATAATCATTTAATCTCATTTCATGTATATTTGAGCCAGACAGTCACAGTCAACCAAAGCACACAGAAAGGGATGTAGGTATATATTATTTGCTTGGAGGAGATGAGTAGTTCACGTAAAAACACCTTCATTTTTTTGATGGATGACTGGCGTCTCTGTTGTGGTGTGAAATGGAAAGGACGGGGAAAAGAGATTGCGAAAAAAAAATATTACGCGCTCTCTTGAGCCCGCAAAAATTCTGTAACCTTCATTTATGCATTAAAAGTGATAATGATGATGACGATGATGAGTGAACTAGAAAAAAAGTACACAGATACAAAATAATGTTTTTGGCTAAAGTGGTGGACTGACATTCTGCAAATGAAATCATAGCATCATCATCCTCATGAATTGGGATTGTGGGATTTAACAACAAAAGGAGATTCCAGAAGTTGATTTTGTTACTGCTGATTTTTATTTCGCATCATCATTATCATCATCGTCATCTTTTTTTTCACTGCGAAAGTCTGTTCTGTTGTCAGAGTTCTCGGCATGTTCTATCTCTTCTGAGAGAGAGAGAGTGCTGATGTATTAGTATATTATTGTGGTTCCACTTCCATGAACGTTTGTGCATGATGGCCATCATCATCCTCCTCCTCCTCCTCTTTTTTATGTGATTGTTGTTTAAACAACATGAAATGATCCACAAGAGCAGTAAAAAGCGCTCATAACATTTTTTAACTAGGTCGGGCGTTGTGTTGCGCTGTGCGCTGCTGCTGCTATAGTATCGTTAGTAATAAACAGTATTAGATAATCCATTCAATACAATTCATCACGCAGACGATTTCAGACATTGTTTGATTTTTACCGTTTTCTTCTCACAAGCCCAACCAGCACAAGCCTCTAGTATTTGATCATGATGATGGTTGTATGATGACGCATATTATAATATGCATTATGCTCATTCAATGCTTATTGGACAAAATGGCTAAAATTTTCCATTTCGTTTAATTGCAAAATATTACATCGTAACATCATCACAGAGAGCAGAGAGCAACAGCAGACAACAGAGTAGCCTATACACCTACTGCTTTTATAACTACACTGTCCTTGTCACTACATTCAAAATGTAGTACATTCCATCATCATGATCATATCATCATAATTTTACAATGAGAGTAGCCTATACACCTACTGCTTTTATAACTACACTGTCCTTGTCACTACATTCAAAATGTAGTACATTCCATCATCATGATCATATCATCATAATTTTACATTGCATCGCATGCGCATTTTATTCTCGGTATGATTTTTTTATTTTTTGCTCTGCTGTTTATAGTTTATATTATATATTATTATCCTCGTGCTAGAGCACAGGCCAGGCACAACAACAAAAAAAGCAATGAAAGTACTACACACAAAAACACACACTAGTTCTCTTCTTGTCATGCGTTAATAATGATAAGTTTTGATGCCAAGCGATCTCTTGTAGTTCGTGTGTGTGTGTATGTGTGTGTATATGTAAGTGTGTGTGTTTGTTGTTGTGATGTTGTGTGCTTTATGATGAGGATTTCTGAATGCATAAAAAAAAATTACCATTTATGGCAAAATATACGAAATGGCATGACTTTACCCAACCTCCTTCTCCATGATATGTGATGTGATATTGATGATGACGATATGATGTGATACATCAGCAACAGAACTGAAATTAAATACATGAAAATCAAGTAAACAGCTGAAGGTTATTTTCTTGTGATATGTTTGTCCTCTGGATGAAGTTTTATGCAAAATCTGTGGCGTGTCCCGACACGTCATTATTGTTTTGTTACGAGAGAGAGAGAGAGAGAGAGTATATTTTTTAGCCTGGCTTGAGGTAAGCATATCAGTGTGTGTGAGTAAAATTATCAGAAAAAAATGAGGAAAATAGAATCTGCAAAATAAATAAGTTTACAACAGTAAAAACAAAATATTATGAGCAGTAGTAATAATGGGCATACAGCTATTGTGTACCGCACATATTGCGCATTAACTTTATATTTTTTAAATGTCCATTTCTTTTTTAAAGAATGGTTAACGTGAGGATATATGAGTTATATAAAAATTTAGCAGGTATACAATTACAGGTAATAAATGTCTAGATAATCCTGAGGAGAGAGAGAGAGAGATCAAAAAGTAAAATAATTAATAGCATGATGACTGACTATGTGCTGCAGGATGAAGGGTAAAACGTATGCCTAAATATTTGCTGGAATCCTTCTGACGCTCATTTTTTTTCCACATTATTATTACTGCATTGAACAATATTAAATGTTTGTTGTGGTATTGTATATACATATAGAACATATACATATTATTATGTATACATAAATTCCCCATCTCCTTTGTGACTGGATTATCTGGACTTGCTTTTAGTTTGCACGAGGGATAATCTGTTTTTTTTTCTTTCTGGGATGATATTGGTTTTTTTCAAAAGGTATAAACTAGTAACTGGAGCCATCATGAAAATTGTCTGTCTCTGTCTCTTGGTTTTTAGCTGAAGGGTTTTTTGTAAAATAAAAAAAGAGTTTTGTCGGCTTGGGCATCATCATAGACATCACCGCTACATATTTTCGATATATTTTGGATGCATTCAATTCGTGATGGAATAATATGGGATATACATACATGGAGTATAAAAGGTTATAGATTCTTCTTCCAGTGAATACTTGTGTAAGAAAGAACATTTCAAAAAAAAAGTATTCTAAGAAAGATGAAGTTGAAGAAAAGGAAATGACTAAGAAATGTGTTACGATTTTTTAGTGATATTATGTGTGTGTGTGCTTTTCTAGAACATTTGTGGGATATATAGGTATATAATATGGGTAATAACATGTAATGTAATAAGTTTAAAATGATTTGAACTTTTTTTTAAAGCACGCTAGGTTAGAAAAGATCACATGTACATATATAATAACTTGTTCACAACACAACCATATTATATGATATATGTATATATATGCTTTCTTATTTGCTGGAATGAAACTTTTGGTCTTTTTTGGTGAGCTGAAATGTTGAAGGGTTTCAACGAAACGTTTGCCCCTCTCACTACTACGCCATTCCATGGAAAAAAGTAAGTGGTGGATATGTGTCTTGACTTGAAGTTTTTTGTTGAGGTTTTAAATGTTCTACTATTCTCCCTTCCCAGCAGTGTTCCTCTCTTCAGCCAAGTATGTCATATTTATTTGAAATGCCCATTCCTCTTCTTCGTGGTCTTCATGTAGTTGTGTGAAGAGTTTGAACTTTATTTTGTCCAAAAAAAAAAGAAACTTCCTTACTTTTTGTAAAAAACATAACACAATATAAAAAATGGTTTCTTTTGTTGTTTATATATATATCCATTATTGGTTATATTCCAGCACAAGAGAAAAGAGAGAGAGAAATATACGAAATATAAGCACTCGGTGGAATGTGATGGGAATGGGAATGTTGTTGAAAGTGTCGTATTTTTTATCATTACTTCATGCTTCTTTTTCACAGCTAAGGATTAAAATGTTTGTGTACTATGTAGTATATTTATGTGTGTAAAGAAAGGTTAACTTTTTATCAGAGAGATGAGATGTGATTGCGGCAATAATATGTGATTCGATTTGATTGTCAAGTCATAAAGTTAGGATGAACGAATTTGATGGACACTTTTTCATCTTGTGACCTACAACAACAACAAAAAGCACATAAACGTACCTACATACATTCTTTCATTTTAGAGTTTCAACAACTTTGTACTAAGGCTGTATAATATTTCCCTAACAAAAGATTTTTTTATTACAAACAAATTTGTGTTACAGCAAATCTATTACAATTATTAAAACTGAAATTATTCTAAAAAACAAACAATCAAAAAAAATTAGTATACGTTTAAAGTCTGTGCAGTGATTATTTTATTTTGAATGCTACATCGCTGTTTTAGATGCTAAAGTCTTGTTAATCGTAACGTTTCAGTTGAGCTTGATTCAAAAAATGCAAAAAGCGACTAATTTTAATACTGAAAATATTTACTTCAACTATTGTGTACCTATTTACTTTTCCCCCTAATAAATGTCGGCTTCTCCAATGTTTTCCTGCACTGCACTCATTTGAAAATTAAGTAAGATGAAGTGGTCATGGTATAACAAAAAGACCCCTCTCCAACCAATTTGGTTTTTGTGTTAAATAATATTATTATATCTGTATCTACAACACGAGTGATTGTAGTAGTAATACATCAAAATTTAGGAGGATGTTTTGGGTAGAGAATTATTTTTTTGCCTCAAATGCCCACAAGGGAGCAAAGGAGGTACAAACAGCGTTACCTCCTCTCGGTTTCTTTGTGTCCCTTATTATTATTATTTCTGCTGAATTGTTTGTCAGGGAGAAGAAGAGTATTTGCTGGGGTCATAGTGAGTTGTGTTAATTTAAAGGGTCCAAGTTGTCACTTTTGTTTTGGCAGGAATGGCTGTTTCCAGCATGCATTCACAGTCAGAGATCGTTTCATCTTTCAGAAACGAATAATGTGTTTAAGATCACAAAAATCTTCAATACGACTACCACACATTATTATATAAAAGACCTTTTTTCATCTTGTTGGGGTTTAAACACATAATACCTATGTTATTTCGTGTTTCATAATTTGTATTTTGTACGCATATAAAAGTACAAGCAATTTATACCAAAATATATATTTTTTCTCCTCTCTGAATGCACATGGCTCATTTTACATGGTCATGGGGGTATGAGTACGTACGTGTGTACGACAACTTAACTTGGAGGTGAAAAAATTTTGTGGAAAAAAAATTGTTACATTACCTAATTCTTCAATGATATACATGTTATTTATGAGTGAGTATGACTGTTCCTGGCAATTGAGTTTACTTGAGGGACTGGTTTGCTGTGTTACCTTCTACCCAAATTTCCGAAAAAAACCAAATATTGTATGGTCTTTTGTGCTTTACATGAGTTTAATAAGTGTGAGCAAAATATGGGAGTATCTGCGTGCTGCGCAGAGCCTCCCACGATGGGTCGAAATGATGGATGGTCTATATATCTTCGCTAAGTGGCAACTTGTGGAAAGCTTTGCAGCAGGAATTTGCTGCTGATCCTTAATATTCATGAAGCACGTCAATGGTTCGTTCAAAGATTAGAATAATGGTCGCAAGTGTTTGCATTTTACACGGATTTATTGGGTGGATGAAAACGTACTAATAAATAGCTAGTTATTTTAACGCGTGTATGTATGTATAAAAGGAAATCGAATTTTATGACGAAGCTTTCCTCTTTTCTTCTTCGTAGCACACACTACTTCCTTTGGAAAAACGAAAGACACTGACGTCTTTTGTATTGAAACTTGTTGTGCTAAACTAACACATCTTTGTACTTGGGAGCTCAGCTCACAATAGGCTCTTTAGTAAAATGCGCGCATAATAAGTAAGTAGGCATGAGAATATATTTTAAAAGAGATGGTTTTGGTACCATGATCTTAAGGTGTGCTACAATGTGCGGGTGGAGCTAATCCAAATTTTTGTTAATTTTAACGCTTCCATATAGCAACCTACATCAATAAATTAGCTGGCGTCAACCATAAAGTTTTACCAATGTTTTTAGAGTTATTTTTCGTGTCCTAATTTTTTTTACACCAATTCATATATGCATATATATGCTCACTTCATTAGTTTAAGATAACTTTTTAAGAGCAAAACAATTTAGAAACAGTGTGTAGTAATAAGTGTTCGTAATAATAACGATGGCCACCATGACAATGCCAAGTTTGTGTAGAGCAGCAGACAAGATGAAGGCAAAATGAATTATACATAAATATGTAATGATAAGTGTGAGTAGGGATATGTATGAATGCATAATGTAATCATATAATGTATGTATAACTGTGCTACTACATGCAAAAAGGGATCTATTATAATAGAAGAGGTATGTATAATAATATGTTTGTTTAAAGTAAGAAGCCATAGAGAGTTTACAAGAAGTGCATTATGTCAAAGACACACGTTATACTCACGTTACGCATTTACATGTAGCACATAACCTAGAAAAAAAATTCAATTCATGTAGTTCAAGTGAAGTCAAATTATGAATATGCATGGCTGACGGCTATGTTTGGAGCACTTTTTTTTGTTACGCACCTACTAAATAGTGGTGAATCAAAGATTCAGTCAATACGCGAACATCTCATGATGATGATGCTGCTGCTGTGTAGCTTATGTGCGTGATCATCGTGTTGTCTGTTGCCTTGTGTTCACAGCCCCGTTGAAGAAGACGTGTATTATCTATCATTACATTACTATTACTACTGCGTCTGATGATGATGATGATGGGACTACGACTGTTGCTGCTGTTGGTATACTTTTCAAAACACAAGCAGCTTCGGCATAATATTGAATTATACATAAGTACTCACGGATCAAATATTATAGTATGATCTTGTCAAATCCGTTAAACTTGTATATTAACAAAATGTGTGAAAAAATATACATACATATTATATGTATATAATAGTATGCGTCTTTTGTAAGAGGATATATCTTTATAGTTGCAATAGCAACAAGCAAACAACATTTACATTGACATTTATAGTCTAACTTACAATATGCATCATCAATATTAAGAGAATGTTGGCTTTGTCATTTGATTCGTGTTGAACTAGAAGCATAATATAATAATATGTGTCCTTATGAATGGAAGAAATATATGATATGTGTGTCCTTCCATTTAAGGATGCAACGAACTCTTTTAGCATTGGATGTGACCCTGTGAAAATTGTACAGGCAGACGTGTACCTGTTGCCTTGTATCAGTATGCATTTTATTTTGCATATACTCAAGTATAATTCATTTGAAGTATGGATAATTGCAAACTTGTACTCCTAAATTTTTTTGCAAAGCTTTGCTAAATACAACGTACTATAATATATTGTTGAGGGATTTTAGCTCTTAGACTAAATCTGAAGAAAAAAATATTACATGTATGTATTTATTTTATTGCAGTTGCCTGAAGTACCTTTACACAGCGGACGAAATCAACCGAGGAGAAGTCAATTAAGCCATTTTCGAACCTGGAAGTTTCCTAATGTACGTACCAAGTTAGTTTTTTTTAAATGACAATAATTAAATAATTTCTCTACTGATAAATAAATACTGATAATAATACTAAAATCAATTAGGTATTTTTTAATTCGCGTATAATAAAATCGTTGTTAGTATTCCCATTGAGTTGAGGGCAAAAAACGTGCAATTTGTTGATTTTTACTCTCATAAAACTTTTTCTAGCTCTTAGTAGTGCATATTTTAAAAAAATGCAACAAAAGGTCAAACGAGTACAAATCAAAATTTGATTCATAGGTTATAATTTTGTAAAAGAACAAACTAGTAGACGCGTACTAATGATATTGTAAAGGGCGGTTATAAAATCTATCGACTATACTATTAGCTTATTTATTTACAAGTCAATTTAAACAATTAACCAACCACTTTGCTTCAGGGCAACAATTGAACAAGTCAGCAGGAAACAAACAATGAAAAAAAAACGAGCAAACTGCACACTTATGAGAGAATTCTATTCAAAATTGCAAATTACCTAAAATATACCTACACACATCATTACAAGTGCATAAAATCGGATTGCTGAGCTTCTGCTGTTGATTTCTTGTTAGGATGTGCATTTTTAAACAAATAATTATATGAGGTAGACATTCGCGTATGCAGATTAGGAGCCATAATAATCAGCACGAAATAAAAATATATATATTTATATCGTTATAGTTCTTGTTGTTTGTGAGTGAACCTAGTCTAGACAATCGCTTTACTTGTATCATCATGCCTTTGATTGCTATACATTTAATACAGCAGCGTGCTTGATTTTATAAATACATACATATATATTTACAACTTGCATACCTATCTTTAATCTATTTATACCTTGCTACAAAAAAAAGAGCGTCTTTGCTCACACGCTACTTGTTGATCTCCTCAAGTGTGCTGTAATGCAATTTGCAGTACGCCATCATCATCGACGAAACGAAAGCTCACTTTTCATTCATTCATTCATTCATTCTCATTCAAACTCGCGCATTAGCCTACTATACAGCAGCATGGTATATAGTAGAGCTATATATTACTTGACTTGAAGGAGAGCTGAGAGGAAGAAGAAGCACTGTGTGTGGATTGTGGATGCGCATATGATATGTACTCAGATATGTATATATAAAAGTAAGTACACATATAAGTATACAACTTAATGACTGGTGTAATGTCTGCTGAGAAGTAAAAGGTGTTGATCAAAAAGGTCATCCGGTTACAACTGCAGCAGTTTCCTGTGTTGGTTGTTGCTCTCCACACACACACTCACACATACATACGCTCACCACTTACACAACTGTGATAGTGATAATGATAATGATGCATATATTCAATATTGTATACACCCATTGCATATTATATTGCATCCCCAATGTAAATGTGGATGGTAGTAGAAGTAGTGCGGTGGTGGTGGTGGTGGTGGTGGTGCAAAAGAAAAAAAAGAAGAGAGAGAGAGAGAGAAGCATTATTTCGTGCTCGTCTACTAGAACGAAGAACGACCCTTTGCAAGAGATGAACAAAGTGGTGAAGGACTTTCTCATGCTCATAATAACAATAATATCTAATATTAAGAGAAGAAGAAAAAAACATTTTTACTAAAGAGAATATTATTGTGCATGTGAAACGGCGAGTAAAACTGCTGGCTACATACATTATTAAACAAAATTATATGTACTTACTTGTGTGTGTGTGCACTTACAAGTAGTAGCAAGCAATGTACAAAATATTCTTAACATATTTCAAACAATATTTTGAATACAGACCGAGATAATAATATTATTAGGAATTTTATCAGATATAACAATAACCAATAAAATATCCAATGACCAAAAGGCACATGCATAGATACAAAACTTTTTTTTTCCCAAACAAAATTGTTACAAAACTTGCAACACACACACACACACACACACTCATGTTTATCGGTGTACTCATTTATTTGTTGGCTTATTAACAACAAGCACTGGAAAGCCATCGGACAAAATTGAAAAACACACAAATTTTTTTTTGAATTCACGCACATTCAAAGTAAAACAAAAGAAAAAGGGAACATTTTTATATAATAATAATCCTATAATTTGGACAACATATAACAGGAAATGTGCGTGTAATATATGTACACTATCATTTTATTCCATCATCGCTACCAGAGAGTTTGAGAGAGAAGAGCCCAGTTTAATGATGATGGTTGGTCTTGGTGGTGGTGTGTGCATGCGGTGGTGAGTAAAAAAACGACAGATTGATAATATAAATGCAACGACAGATGCAAATCAGAATACTAAAAAAAGCAATATGTTTTTATGTGAAACTGTTTCCTTTCACATACAAAATAAAACTTACATGGACATTTTGGATCGTCCGTTCGTCAAAACTGTTCAATTGTATTTAAAAAGGAACTTACACGGCATATATTATTGAGTTTATATATATTATACAAATGTACCAGGTCATATTGACGATTTGTTTGACTCTCTGGACATTGTTTAACTCATTTAACTGTAAATTGTGGTTTTCGCTCCCAATCATACATACATACCTACGTACATGCGTGCAACAAACTAATTAAATTCTCCGCTCCTACACACCTGTGCCCTCATCCATATCATCATCATGATCATAAATGAGAGAGACCCCGGAAACGAACAATTCCTGTGTTTTATTAGTATTTTTTTTTGAAAATGAAAAGGTATAATATGGATTTAGTGAGAAGGAGAAGAAAGTAACATTTTTATACACATATATATTTATAAATTCATTCAAATAAAATGTATGAAACAAGTTATATATTTAACTGCTATGTAAATACCTGGTGAATCATGATGATAGGGAGTTCTCATTTCATCATTTTAGAAATAAAACGATGATTTTGAAAAAATAAACTGCATAATG